>JABUQX010129602.1:7500-20000 GCA_015478945.1 Trachelipus rathkii
TATAACTTTATATAACTATATATAACTATATATAACTATATATATATATATATATATATATATATATATATATATATATATATATATATATATATATATATATATATTTATATATATATATATATATATATATATATATATATATATATATATATATATATATATATATATATATATATATATATATATATATATATAATCTTAATATATATATATATATATATATATATATATATATATTCTACATTTTTTTATTTCTTGTATTTGTTATCGTTGCAAATATTTTTATATCTTTGGGAAAAAGAAATAGAGAAAAAGAAATACGCCTTTATATGCTCTCTTTATTTGAAAAAGGCATACGACAGAAATCAACCAGTGATGTTCTAGAGGGGAAACGAAAGGTCATAGAGTAAATGGAATGTTTTTAAATTCGATTAAAGCATTTTATAGGCATTAAATTGCATATTTAGGAGTAAGAGGAGTGAGACCGGGTTGTTTAAATTATTAGTATAGGTCTGAGACGATGTTGTATTATGTCTCCGTGGTTATGTACTATCTAGCAAAGGAGTTGGTTTGTGTCTACAAGAGAGTAATCAGCTTTCTGCAGTTTAATAACGCTTGTGTGAGTTGCTGATTCAAAAGAGAAAATGCCAGATTGGACTTTTGAGTTTCAATGAGTTTCAATGACTTAAAATTAACCCTATACTAAAAGGTAAACTAATCAAAATTAGAACGAAGGTCAAATAAAGGGAGTAAAGTTAATCTAGGTTGGAACACATATAACCAGATATAGATATCCTAGCAGGAACTACAGTGTTTAGGTATTTAGGAATAAATGTTAAAAGTTACTTAACGGCTATACGTTAATACTGTAAATTAATATATGTACTGTACGAAAGTTTAAATAAAAATGAACATTTTTAGGGGTGAAGGAAGAAATTTCAAAGTAATTAATTTTTTTTTGTGAATTCTATAGTGAACTAGTTTTTCCGGGGTTATTGAAATTCAATAAATGTATGGGAAAGAACGTATGTGAAGCGTTCAGTGTGTGTTTTGAAGAGATACTGTAGTATACGGTCATGCTAACAGTAATTTTTTTTTTTTGTCAATGTGATGTTGAGTTACTAGCGTATTTGCAATATAAAAAAATAATTATTAATTATTTATTATTTATTATTTATTATTTATTATTTATTATTTATTATTTATTATTTATTATTTATTATTTATTATTTATTATCAAGACTGATAAAAGCAATAGTTACGTAACCTAAAATAACCTAACCTAACATAACATAACCTAACGTAACCTAACCTAACCTAACGTTAAGTAACGTAACGTAACCTAACCTAACAACCTAACCTAACGTAACCTAACCTCTTACCTAACTTCATTTCACCCCTAGAACATATATTTATGTATTATCCGACCCCACGTTCCGTGTAGCAGTTAAGTAACTTTGTCTAGAATAAATATTGTGACTTTTGGAGGGATGAAACCAGAGATTGATCATTAGGTTAAAAAGAATGAGGGAATGAAAAAGTGTTAAGTAGACCTTTTAGAAATATGATTAAATGGAGATTATATAGGAAGGTAAAAAGTAATTTGTTTGAGGGTATGTAAATGCTCCAACTGTTTTTTATCCATATGAAAAGTGGGCAGTAATTCTAGAAAGAAAAAATTATTGAGGTTTTGGAAAGGGAAGGCTTGGGAAGTATTTGTGATATGTAAAGAAGGTATCAGAAATGTGAGGATATGTGAAATATGCTACTAGGAGAAATTTCTGGTAGAGCAAGCAAACAAAGGTACTCAAAGATAATATGCAGAAATGGTTAGAATGAATGATGAGAGAGATAAGTTTTTTTATGTTTGAAGTAATATGCAAAAAAGGAAAAAAGAAATAAAAATGGAGGTGGTTTGATTGAGTAAAGAACCTTTTACTAGGAAAGGGTATTAACATGTAAGAAGGAAATTGATTGCCACAGGTAAAAAGACTTATAAACTGTCCGTTTCTTTCTAGTTCACTTGACCCTCTATCTTTGCGGCGCGATGTTTGGTGCTTTATCTTCTTTCTATAGGTACAGTAGCGGCAATGCTCGAGGGAACTTTCCAACCGCGTGCCCTTTTGACCCCTCGTAGAACAAGGGGTGCTGTGTCGGCACATGAGTTTTTGTGTTGATAATTAGAAACTCCAGACTAGTTCGCTGCGTGCCTTTCTTCCTTTCCTGCCACTCTGTTCTGTGGAATTCTTTCCATCTTCTGTGTTCCTACTCAATTTTATCTCCCTCACTTTAAGGCCCGCGTCTGTGCTATCTGCGTAATTTGCGTTAGTTGAAGTTTTGTTTATTTTAACAACCCCTCTCCTCGAATAGGGCTTTGCCCGTGAGCGGTGGTGCTAACTGCAAAAAGAAAGAAATAAATAAAAACAAGATAGGATTACATATCTAGCTGAGAGTGAAACATGGAACATTAATTTAGGTATGGTGCTAAAAATATTAAGTTTTTCTAAATATTAATAGAAAAATTATTTCTTTACAGTTTAACCTTAAAACTCTTAAATTCTTTGTTATATATATATATATTATATATATATATATATATATATATTATAATATATATATATATATATATATATTTATATATAATTACTATATATATATATATATATATATATATATAATATATAATATATATATATAATTAATATATATAATATATATATCAAGACATTATTATTTTCTTCCCAATTATATTTATTAAATTATTCGCCGTTATTAGCTATTTTCTTTTATGAAACTCGCCAATTTCTATTCGCATACACAAATTGCAACACACAAAGAAATTTTTATACTTTGAGGACGACAAAAGTTTTTGAACTCATTTTCTATGTGTTTATCTCAATTTTTCAATTATACAATATATATATATATATAATATATATATATATATATATATATATATAATATATATATATATATATATATATATATAATATATATATATATAATATATATATATATATTATATAATAAAGAATTTAAGAATTTACAGCTTTAATATATAAAAATATCCCTTGCATATTTTTCTTCCGCTTAATTGCTATTTCATTTAAAACAATCATTTTAAAATATAAAATACACTCTATGTATGTATGTATGTATGTATGTATGTATGTATGTATGTATGTATGTATGTATGTATGTATGTATGTACGCTTTTATGTATGTATGTCTCTTCTGCTTCAGTTTAGCTAGTTGTTATATGGATTTTTTAGTGTCTTTGAAATACAAGGTAAAATAACATCTTTTCAATATTAGGATTTTGCCTAATAAATAGGGATGGATAATATATAAATGTATTGCATTGGACAAATTAGATCCTTATAATAGTATATGGATAATAATATATGGATAATATATAAATTTACTGCACGTGGGAATATTAAATTGCTATTTAGAAAAATATAATAAAATATTACTTCTACTTACAAATCCTATGGATGGGTTCCATTTTGTTAAACATTATTTTGCTTCCGCTATATAAAAATTATTCCATTTATAATTAACTTGGTAAGGATTTTTTTTTATATATATATTATTAAATATATTTTATCCCATTCATATTCCATTTCCATTTATATTACGTGCAGTAAATGAAATAATTTATTGGAAAAGCTTACGACTGCGTAAATACATTGAAAAAATATCCTTATCAAAATAAAATAAAAAAAAAAATTAAAAAAATCTAATATATTATGTAAGAAGAATTGCAAATGAGGTAAAATATTATAAGAAAATTATAAATGTAATATAAATAAAAAAAATCAAATATATTATGTAGAAGAAGGAGAATTGCAAATGTGGTAAAATATTATAAGAAAAATATCCAGACACGAAAATATATACCAACTTGCGAGAACTTTTAACTCAATATTTCATTGATACCTAATTATAATACTCTGAGTTGGACAATCAGATAGCATTGAACGTATTGATTTCAATAATAAATATTATGCTTTCATGAAAAAGGGTTATTAAAATAGTTGGTTATTGATTCTTACAGCCAAATTATCCCCTTCCCCCACAAAAAAAAAAAAAAAAAAGAAAGAAAAAAATAAAATTTAAAAATTAAAATGGTGATAATTATGTTTGAATAAAGAATAAAAAATTTAATTTTCCCAGAAACTAGATTATAATATATATATATATATATAATATAATATATATATATATATATATATTATAATATATATATTAATTTATATATATATATATATATATTAATATAATATATATATATAATATATATATATATATATATATATAGTATTTGGCTGCCAGTTCTTGACGGTGGCAGCTTTTTCGATATGAAGGAATAGAAATATTTGCTTTAAACTTGGAATATAATCTATATATGAGGTTACACAGAAAATCCGTGTAAATATTTTTAAAGTCTGTAGGATGTATATAGAGGGGGGTCACCCCGAGGGGGGACGCCGATATTGCGCTTACGCCCTTTGGCGTGATCCCCCGAACGCAGGGCACATTAGGCCTAAACAACGTTTGGGCGACCGATTTTCACCTGGAAGGTCAATACAGACCGAAGGTCTGTTTGCCGACAGACACAGACCGAAGGTATGTGTTTGTACACATACAACATTACTTATTATTTATTATTACAATCAACGGATTCGATTTCCGAGGGAAATCGAATCTGAGTCGAAAACGATCCCCTGTAAGGGATCGTTTTTTTACGAACTCCGACTTCGGATTCCGCCGAGGTTTCTTCTTCGCATCCGGTTCTGAGTCTGATATATATCTACATGGGGTTAGAGTTAACGTATCGCTTTCAAACTTGGTATAATGTTCTTAAGGTGATAAACTGATCCCCCGCGAGTTTTGGTGACCGTAGAATCACCCTAAGAGGGTGTTGCCCTTAGCACAAGGTCAAATTCGTCTGAAAACCAACGTTAGGCTTAACGTATTGGGCTAATTTGGATGTGAGCTATATGATGACGCAATCTCCTCGGAGGAATACGTTTCTCTGCGTCCCCCGTAAGAGGGGAGCGCTGCCACTCTAAAAATTAAAAATGATCGTAGAAGATTGAAACTCAGAGAAAGGCTGGAGGATTCGGAGTCGGAGACGGAGTTGGAGTCGGATTCGGAGACGGAGTGGAGTCGGAGTTCGGTTTCGGTTTCGGAGTCCAGGGACCCCACCAGAGATGGGTCCCCCCTTTGAAAAAAAAAAAAAAAAGAAGAAGAAATGCATGAATGCAAAGAGGAAGAGAAGAAGAAGAAAGGAAGAATGAGGAATGAGGAAGGAGGCATGAGGAGAGAAGAAATGAGAAGGAGGAAGGAAATCAAATTGGTACCGCCCGGTGCTTGGAGCCCGGTGCGTGCTTAGTTAATAAAACAGTCGTTTAACAACATGTTGGTGTGTGCTTATATATGTTATTGGCTCTGTAGATTTCGAAATAAAGGCAGACATGGGGAGAAAATAAAATAAAAACATAAATAATAAAATTTTTGCTTTATTGTTTATAACGTAAAAATTCATGTTTTACATACCCTAAATCACTAATCACTAAATCAAACCACTATCCAACCAACATCCAGCTACCCTCCTCACCATATTTATGATCTATTGATTCAAAGTCACTTTCGTAGTCATTTTGGATAAACTAACAAATAAAATCAAGTTCTTATCAAAAGAAAACATATATGCTGACGTAACAAAGTTTTCACTTTAATAAGCATTATCTGAACTATGAATATAACCCACAACGACACCTACCCCATCTTAAACAGGAATAAAAGGTTAACGTTAACAAAGTTCACACCTAACAACAGTAAAGTAACTAACATAGCAACCAAAAAACGTAACTTATTCACACTTGTGTAAGCATATCTTACATAACAATGTTAAGTTTACCACTAACATGGTATAATTTAACCTATAAATTTAACTACCTGAGTAATTATCATATAAGACCGGTGAAAAGTATGCTAACGTAACAAAGTTTTCCTATTAATGAAGCTAACATGAGTCACATGAAAACTAAGATATAATATACAACGACAGAACATGACACATCTTAAGCAGGAATAAAGGTTAACGTCAACAAAGATCCACACTTATCAAACAGTAAAGTAACTAACAAGACTCACAAAAACATATTCCATTCATACTTTATCAACCAAATCTCCAACATGACAATTTGTTAATTTTACATTAACATAGTAATATTTAACAAAAAATTTACCATTACGCTTACCTAACCAGCATAATACCTAATGGTAAAGACAAACAAAGTAAAGTTTTAAATCTCTGTAAAGCTAAACTATGAATATAACGTACTAACACACAAAAACCAGACGAATAAACAACCTCCATCATCAATGTAGTCAATAAATCGACATACGAGGGAAGTAAAACAGGTTTTCGATTTTAAAACATATAATTTTCATTGAAAAAGCGTTATATAAATACATAAATAACATATAAATACATAAAAATATAAGTTTTATTTTTAAATATATTAATATCATTCTAATCAGAGACATAGGATTCAAGTTGGGTACGTTTTATATATCTCTCTAAAGATTCAATACCCTTTGAAAGAATGTAGGTATAAATTCCTTCAGCAACACTAAACCATTTTTCGGTAAATATTTTGATTCAGCATGCACTCTTCTCTCATACAGAGAGAAAGTAAATCAACCAAGCGATAGTTTATTAAAGCATTTCTGTATACTGCATTATATGGAAACACATGTTCGGTGTAAATATAAATAGGATTACCATGTGCTATACGTATTCAAGTCTCGAGATGTCAATCATCGTTAAGCACAGTGATGTTAATTCGTTTATTTATTTTAAGCAATGCAGTAAATATTTTCAGGTGTTCGAACTGTGAAACCTATACCCGTACGCATGAAGGTAACACAATCGAAGGGTTTCCAATATTGGCGTACTTCAGGGTTTTTATATTGTCACACGACGAGAACACAACCACGTCTAGTCTAATAGAACCACTTATGTTGTCTTTCCAGTTAGATTTCACTAAACGTTGATCTCTCGGATAACAAACACTTACCTCCTACCCATGTAGCGCGATGTCCGATAATCTTGATGAATCCATCAGAACAAACGAATAAAGGTCTATTATTTGACCCTTTGGCCGGATACAAACAACGTAACGATGCCATTTTGGTTTACGATAATATAAATGAACCATCATTGGAATATACGAAGCTCCTCGTGAAAGATACAACAACGATGTAAGAGATGCGAAAAGGAATTCAATCGTTCCAGTCACAGCGAAAAAATGTCCAACTGACGGAAATCGTATGCGTAAACAACTCTTATAGGTAATGAGATTCTTTCTTTCAGCAATCAAAGAAAGTAAACAAATACAACGCAACAAACGAAACATCAGTTCAAAGGGTAATATATTCTCGCTAGACAACAACAACAACAACAACAACACAACAACAACAACAACAACAACAACCACAACAACAACAACAACAAAAAACAACCAACAACAACAACAACAACAAACAACAACAACAACAACAACACACACAACAACAACAGCAACAACAACCCAAACGCCACCGACACAATCACTCAGTCAAGAATAGTTCTTTATATACCACCCATCGAATATATGCTAACGTAACATTGTTTTCCCATTAAAAATAACATAGCATTACCAGAACTAAAATATTTTACATAAAAATCTAACAACCTTACACGCTAGAATGAAACAACTAACATTACAAAGTTCATTACTTAACGCGGTAACGTACCTAGCACAGCATACAAAATCGTAACCTATTCGCTCTTTTTCAAGGCATATCTCAACATATCAATGTTAATTTACATTAACAAATGATTTACGTAGCATTTAGAGTATCACACAAAACATTAAGCAATAGTAAAAACTGGAATATTTTAGGCTTATCCTCTTTTTAGAATACATCCCCCTTTCAAGAAAATTTCAAACATGAAACATGAAAATGATTTTATGTTTAAAACCATTTGCATAAAGCTGATGCAAATACTTATTATATTTAATTAACAAACGGTAGGATAGGGCAACGGTGCAAATCAAATACAGAGGTGATTGGCAACAACTGTACGATTAGTGAGCTTGCGTTCTATATAAATCAGTGAGCTACTCGTTAGGGCATTCTTAATCAAGAGCTCTAATCAACACTTTAAGACACATTCGTTAGATCCTGTTGTATCATTATCCGGTTTTTTTTTTTTTCAATCATACTTATTCAGCTAAGTAGATTTTTTTTTAATTATTTAATATATATTTTCAATTTAAAATAACATTGTAATACATTTGGTCAATAATTATTGATACGTAAAGTAATTAAATACATTATAAATTAATAGAGAGAAAATGATATATGCCCATATCTAAAAAGTGATTCTTTTTCCAAAAACGTGCTGAATATACAACCATACAATGATGACTATTTATTCCAGGCTAGTCCTTCAAGAATGAATCCCCCATGATAAGAAGAGAAGAGACCATTGACTTCCATCCATCAACCATTTCGAACGATGATGATCTTGAAGCATCTTCGATATGGTTGTTAATGAAGTCATTGATACTATATTACAAAACTTAGACTATGATAGGAATCGTATGAGGGTTGGAATCAACTTCACTTTGGGCGATGATCAGTCACCTGACCGGAAATACTATGTAAACATCAGTTACAGGGATATATTAACACTGCTATATTGTCTAGTATATCCCTGTAACTGATGTTTACATTAGTAAAGTTCATCTAGAGAAAGGTGCTGTAGGCTGTGCTTTCAAAGCTGTTGTTCTGTTTAGGGAACATAACTCATCATATCCATAAAGCCAACTAAGAATATAATGTACAAGGCAAACCACAAACCTCGCGTATGAATAATCAGCTAACATCCTGTAATCCTCTCTTATCAAAGGTAAAGGTAACTAATGGGCATACAATACTCCATATGCCTCCCCTTTCTCGCATATCAGCAAAGGTAAATTCCCGTATCAATCTACACAAAATCCTTAACAAGTGACAATCAATCAAGAATACCAACATCTTGAACTATGAATAAATTATCTTCAACAAAGTGTCACTCTTTGAGTATAACATCAATTGAAGTATGAATATAAACATAGACACTAGCGAAATTCTAGGTCAAACCTAACATTACTCAACAAAAACTTAACCCAGGCTCACGTTTCTAACATATCATCGTCAGTTAACACAGTAATATCTTACAAAAACTCATCATTTCTCTAACAAATCAGTTTAATTTCCTCCTGTCATAGTAAATAATATAACATACGTACCTATACTTACGAATAAACAACACATCACCCCCGAGAGAGTATCTAAAGCAACACCACCTCCCGAGAGAAAACCCAGGAGGGATGCGCCCCCTGACAAGGGAGTGAATCTTGAGGGGGGGTCCCGAAAGCGGTGTAAGGGGCTTTGGGCCTCATCCCGAAGGGCTGAGGCCTTACGCCTCCTTCGGAGGGCTAATGCCCGTTACACCCCTTCGGGGATCCCCCCCTCTCAAGCTTCCACACCCTTCAGGGGGCGCATCCCTCCTGGGATTTCTCTCGGGAGGTGGTGTGTTGCTTAGATACTCTTGGTTAATGAAAACTGTTTATTCGAAGTTAGGTACGTTATGTTAAATATTACATGAGTGTGAAATTAACACTGATTGTTAGAGAAATGATGAGTTTGTAAGAGATATTACTGCGTTAACTGACGATGATATGTTAGAAACGTGAGCCTGGGTTAAGTTTTTGTTGAGTAATGTTAGGTTTGACCTAGAATTTCGCTAGTGTCTATGTTTATTCATACTTCAATTGATGTTATACTCAAAACGAGTGACACTTTGTTGAAGATAATGTTAATTCATAGTTCAAATGTTGTATCTTTGATAGATGGTCACTTGTAAGGGATTTTGTTAGATGATACGAATTTACCTGTTGCTGATATGCGAAAAAAGGGGGAGCGATATCGACGTATGTATGACCCATTAGCTTACTTTACTTTGATCAAGTAGAGGATTTTCAGGATGTTAGCTGATATTCATACGCGAGGTATGTAGGTTTGCTTTGTACATTATATTCTTAGTTGCTGTTATGATATCATGAGTTATTTTCCTAAAAGAACAACAGCTTTGAAAGCACAGCCTACAGCACCTTTCTCTAGATGAACTTAACAATGTAAACATCAGTTA
The DNA here is from genome assembly GCA_015478945.1 of Trachelipus rathkii. NCBI lineage: Eukaryota > Metazoa > Arthropoda > Malacostraca > Isopoda > Trachelipodidae > Trachelipus > Trachelipus rathkii. The sequence goes on from JABUQX010129602.1 coordinate 17,762, forward strand.
CAGGGATAACTAGACATAGTAGCAGTGTAATAATCCCTGTAACTGATGTTACATAGTATTTCCCGGTCAGGTGACTGTATCAATGCCCAATAGTGAGTTGTTCCAACCCTCATACGAATCCTAATCATAGTCTAAGTCTTGTAATATAGCGACTTCATTTACAACCATATCGAATGATGCTTCAAGATCATCATCGTTCGAAATGGTTGTGGATGAAGTCAATGGTCTTTCTCTTCTTATCATGGGGGATTCATTCTCGAAGGACTAGCATGGAATAAATAGTCAATCAAAATGTATGGTTGTATATTCAACACGTTTCTGGAAAAGAATCAATTTTTTAGACATATGTATAAATCATTTACCCTCTATTCTTAATTGATAATGTATTTAATTACTTTACGTTATTAATTATTGATCAGATGTATTACAATGTTATTTTTAAATGAGGAAGAAAAAACTTACTTCGTTGAATAAGTATTGATTTTGAAAAATCCTCATGTGTAGTTATAAAAAAAAACTCAGACAATGATACAACAGGATCTGACTAAATGAGTCTTAAAGTGTTGATCATAAGAGCTCTTGATTAAGAATACCCTATCTAGTAGCTCACAGATTTATATATAACGCAGCTCTCTAATCTATACAGTGTTGCCAAATCACCTCTGTATGATGCACCGTTGCCCTACCTACCCGTTTGTTTAATAAATATAATAAGTATTGCCATTACTTTATGCAAATGGTTAAAACATAAATCATTTTCATGTGTTTCATGTGAAAATTTTCTGAAGGGGGATGTAGTCTATAATATATATAAGCCTAAAAATTTCCAGGTTTTAACTATTGCTAATGTTTTGGTGATACCTAAATGCATGTAAAGCCGTGTTAATGTAAATTAAACATTGATATGTTAGAGATATGCTTGAAAAAGAGCGAATAGGTTACGGATTTGTATGCTGTGCTAGGTACTTTACTGCTGAGTATGGAACTTTGTTATGTTGTTGTTTATTCTAGCGTAAGGTGTGTTAAGATTTGTAATGTACAATATATTCTTAGTTCTGGTAATGGCATGTTAGGCTTTATTAATGTGAAAACAAGTTACGTTGCATATATTCGATGGTTATATAAAGAACTTATTTCTGTACTATGTTATTGTTGTTTGTTGTTGTTGTTGTTGCTGTTGTTGGTTGTGTTGTTGTTGTTTGTTTGTTGTTGTTGTGTTGTTTGTTGTTGTTGTTGTTGTTGTTGTTGTCTAGCGAGAATATAATAACCCTTTTGAACTGATGTGGGTTCGTTGTGCGTTTGTATTCTTGTTTACTTTCTTCTGATGGGCTGAAAGAAAGAATCTCATTCTACCTATAAGGGTTGTTTACGCAAACGATTTCCGTCAGTTGGAACTCTCTTTCGCTGATCTGGAACGTATGACAATCTCCCTCGCATCTCTACATCTGTTGTTGATATCTTCACGAGGAATTTGTTATTTCCAATGATGTGTCATTTATATTTAATCGTAAACCAATTGGAGTCAGATACATTACCTGTATTCCATTCGGAGGTCCAAATAATAGACCTTTATTCGTTTTGTGCTGAGGGTCATCAAGATTATCGAATCGCTGCTACATGCGGTAGAGATAAGTGTTTGTATCGAGAGATCCACGTTAGTGAAATATCTACAGGGAAGACAACATAATGTTCTATTGAATCGCCACTAGGATAGTTTCGTCGTGTGACAATATTAAACCCCTTGATGTACGCAATGGGAACCCATCGATTGTGTGACCTTCTATCGCACATGTATAAGGTTCACAGTTCGAACACCTGAAAATATTACAAAAACTCTTAAAAAAAAAACGAAATTAACATTCACATCTAACGATGTTGAACAATATACTTGAGGACTTAATACTAATAGCACATGGTGTAATCTATGATATTTACACCGCAACATGTGGTTTCCCATATAATGCAGTATACAGAAATGCTTTAATAACTATCAACTTGGATGAGTTTACTTCTCTCATGTATGAGAGAATGAGTGCTGCTGATTCAAAATATGCCGAAAAATGGTTATGTTGCTGAAGACATTTATACCTACATTCTTTCAAAGGGTATTTGAATCTTTAGAGAGATATATAGGACTTACCCACCTTGAATCCTATGTTCTCTGATTAGATGAATTAATATATTAAAATACTTATATTTTTATGTATTTATTGTTTTTATGTATTTATATGCGCTCATT
>JABUQX010129602.1:25000-27500 GCA_015478945.1 Trachelipus rathkii
AAGCAGTTACTCGTTAACACAGACATACAGCCTCAGCTTAACGTGACTATTTTCGTCGTCTCTAATGCCAATCTTAAAATCCTATACTCAAGCAGGCGCAGAATAGGTCGGAATAGGATACAGTACAACAGTTAATACCAGGCCTATCAGCCTCAGTTTAACGTGGCTATTTCCATCAACACTATGATACCTAACTACTCTTTCTACGGAAGGACTCACAAATTACTTCAGATGCTTTCCATTTTTTCTCTCAGCTCTTGCTACAAAGAAGAAATAATCTCATCTTGTTCAGTACTGCTCTAAATCAATTGGCCTCATATCACGGCTACTAATTATGGATGAATAGAACGGCAATGATCCATTTGGCATATATTTGGTAGTACGTACAATAGACAAGTGGCGGACTAAATACCACTCAACGACATTATATTGCATCTTGGAAAGATGGAGAGGAATCACTTTCAACCACTCAAGCTGATATATTTAACTGCAAATGGAGGACCTATAGAACTATCATTATATATCTCATTCCAATCTGCAGTCGTCCCTGTGATTCAACACTTCCTTCCAAAATTGTACGCAAGAGAATTCAACATCTTGCTTCAATACACTTTCGTCCGAATGGTTTCCTAATCTCAGTCGGATATGAATTCACTTTCACGTGGTCCTCAATCAAGATGAGATTTGCCTTTCATGAAGACGCCTTCATCTACGTAAACAGCAGGAAAAAAGTGCATTTCAGTGCTTAAATTTAATAATAATTGTGTTTTCAGCGATTACACTGAAAATTAATTTATTATTTAAAAGCGCTATCGCTTTTCGGGGCGAAGCAATTTATGGTGCTCAGAAAGTGATAATTTATAATTCTTTTCTCAAATACTACCCAAATATATAAAGTTAGTGTTTAAAGAAAAGGATTTATGAACATTATTAAATTTTTTAATAAAAAATACATTGATTTTAATTTTTAATTATCTATTTTTTTATTACAACGTATAATTAAATTATTATTTATATGAAATAGTGTTTGCTTATTAAAATATAACGCTTTTTGAAAAAAAAACTATGTTATACTTGTTATATTATGTAGGTATCTCTGATCTTTTGTTTTTAAAAATTTCCAAAAATTGTTCTATGCATTTTTGTCTTATGCAAGTGTCTAAAAAAAATTTAAGTTTGTAAAACATGTTTGATTTAGGTTTACTGAAAAATAGTGTGTAATGTAAAAATAATGGATTTACCGCAAATCAGCGAATGGTTTGCATATAGTGGAACGTAAGTTTTAACAAAATATCTGTCGAGTCAACCAAAAACTTAGTTTTTATCCACTATAAAAGAGATAAGTTTTAAAAAAGGGTTAACGACTTATATTGATGGTTGACTAGTCGCGAGTGGCCCAGTTTAGGTAAAAGAAGGCGAATCCAAGTGAGAAAGCTGCAAGAATCTAGAACCTGTTCTATTTAGGTTCTGCAAAGTAAACCGGGGTTATTACGTGCAACACGAAAAGAGCTACAACTACAACTCGTCAAGTGGAGGAAGAACAAAAAGAAATGTATTTTTGAGAAAGCAGCACTCACTGCTACCTATCTGGCCAGGAGTCCTGCCACTTTCAATATATATATATATCTATATATATATATATATAAATATATATATATATATAATATAATATATAATATATACATATATATATATAAATATAATATATATAATATATATATAATATAATACTACATTATAATTTTAATTATTTCAATATTTCACTAAAACTTTCTCAACTTTTATTTTTATTGTGAAGTGTTGAAGAAGGCTGTCATGTTTTTTATAGTCTTATAGGATTATTGTAATGACTAATTTCTAGACTACTCATAACCATAATTTTTATTCCCGGCTCCGGCTCCGGCTCTGACTCCGACTCCGGTTTCCAACCCCAGCTTCGTCTGATTAGTTGTATAGCGCATATAAGTAATATCCTATGATTGGAGGTATGTACCTATCACACTATTTTCTTTAAAAAATTACAAGTAACAATACTAATCGGCAGAGCTTTCCAAGGAAGATCAGAATAATTAGAGAAGGAATAACCATTCCAAACCCAAGCCCTAGCCGCAAATCTGTAAGGTGAAGCGCAAACTGAAGAATCTTAAGAGAGGAAAGATCGAAATACAGGAAGATCGAAAAACAGATGATAATGGGGAGTTTCATAAAGAAAAGGGGGCTTAAAAAGAAGGAGGCATGACATCGAGAAAGCGTAGGGTTTCCAATATGGTACACAAAATTAATGTGCGATAGGACTCCCTTGTTTACGAGTGCAACACCACCGATGGAAGGCGAGAGTCAACTTCATCAAGTACCTAACCGATGTGGTACCTGTGTGTTGACTTAAACGCTATTCTTATTCATTCTTGCGTGTACTTTACTGGTAAATTTAGAAACACTTTCCTTCTGTCCATCCAATTCGTTTGCATCTGAATATATCAACCATCGATTTTGGATATGT
>JABUQX010129602.1:37500-40000 GCA_015478945.1 Trachelipus rathkii
CAGCATCCCTTCAGACTTCAACAAAATATTCCTCATTCCTTTCATTACTTAAATTACTCTGTTCATTTCAATGTTCTCATTTAATACCATGGATTTCTTTTCGTAAAAACTATTCACATAAACCTTTGATCAGTTTAATCATTATCAACAGCATAAAATAATTACCAAAAAAAAAGTCGATATGCCCCGAAGTAGAATGCGAGTAGAGCTCTCCCTCCCATCCTAGTTCTATTTCAGCGGATTTGCAATAGCGTTTCCTAGGAAATCTAACTATTTTGGACTAAACCGGCAAATAGGTTTGACAGACCAAGTCAACCGCAAGGCAAAACTAAATAAGAGAAGTGGGTTAGACTCTCTTCTGCCATAGCCTAAGCTATCTAAATCATCTAAAATAAGAGTAGTGGGTCAGACTCTCTTCTGCCATAGCCTTATAGCTACATAAATATAAATAATATCCTCTGTTGCAACGGAAAACTAAACCAATTAATCATCTTTAAAACAATATCATCATTACTAAAATCGTTTTTCAAAACATCAATAACTTCATCAAATCAATAATCACAAAATACTTTAATAACTTCAAAACTTAAGGAAACTAAATAAGAGAACTTCAATACTCAAATCTAAAATTCTACATTACTTTATGTTCTTAAGTATCAACTAATATCTCAAAATTCAAATCAAAAAGAATAATCAACATTTTCTGCAATTAACCTTTCAATGATATCTTTATCCCTTCCTCATATCTTTCTTTAACCTTTCTTTATGCAAACAATAAGTTAAATACTTAATTCACAAAATCATTAAGAATTATCATCATAAATAACTAAACAAGTAAGGGAATATAAAGTTTTTTAAATATTAAAGGATGCTACACAAAACTAATCCTCATTAATGAATTAAACAACAGTTTGCATACTTCTAAAATTTCTCGGAATGTATTATATTACAGAAACTTTAATCATCTTATAAAATTACCTTCTACATTACAACATTAACTTCGTTAAGGTATGAAAACAATAACTATACAAAAAGTTAAAGGAAAGATTACGTTAATAGATGTTGCCTGATAAGAATTTAAAGGATAGTTTATAGAATTAAATATTGCCCGTCGTTACTAATATTCATCGTAGCCTTTCTCCTCATTATTTTTAATATCAAAACGTTTATTACTGCGCAATAATTAGTATCATTTGTCACTTTATTAGTTACTATAAACAATATTTTGATGCCTCCAGATAAGATATCAAAAAGGAAAAACTATTTTACACGATTTATAATTATTTTCCAATTCTTATTAAACACTATCGTTGTTATTGTTATAAGTAATACTATCAATACGCTTATTATTATTATATCATTACTGATTAGGTATCATTGCCATTCATCATTACCATTATCGTTATTACTATCACTAACCATCACTATTTACATATTATCACATACTATCATTACTCATATTAATGATTACTTTATTATTAAAATAATTTTTAAATGTCCAAATAAAGATTGAAAGGAAAGCTATCTTCTGAAATTACCTGTACCTCGACAGGATTTCATTTTATTATTAACATTAAGGCTGCTGTCATTATTACTATAAATAATACTATTGTCATTATTTTTATGACATCATGTCGTCAGTTTACTTGTATTGGTTAATGTTACAATTTCATTTATTCATCTTTTGCCAATGTCTTTAGTTATTATAAGTTACTATAAATTCATTAGAAAACAATTACAGTTATCGTTCAATGATCGTTATTATTATTATTATCGACTACGCAAGCATAATTATCTTTATTTTATTATACCATTTAATTTATAATCTTATTTAGCATTGTTAATAATTCATCATTATCCTTCTTATTACCAATATCATTAATAGCTTTATTCTCGAATCAGACATTCTTTAGTTTAGTGGGAATATGTATAATTACTGTTATTTAATCGTTATCACTATTAAGCAACTTAAATGTTCCAGGTTAAAGATTTAAGAGGAAAAACTTCTTGCTGAATTATTTATTACTTTACCAATTTCGTTAATGCTACTATAAGTATTATCGTCATAATATCTACAACGGTCTTCACAAAAATATTTGTATTAAATCTTGCAACTATCATCTTTACCATTTACCATTTACTATGTCCTATAATCGTTATGGAATAATATGGTTATCATCAGTATTCATTATCGTTATTATTCTCATCATCATATAGAAATAATAGATTATCAGTCTATACCATTTAATATTAATAACTTCGATTATGAGTATGTCATAGTATTACCTTATCCGCTTTTTATATTAAAAAGTCTTATTTTCAGTATATCATTATTAGTATGACTTACTATAACTATCGTTTATTCGACAATTCTTTTTCTTTTTTTCTTTTCTTTTCCTTGAAAAAGGCTCAGTGCTCATTTTAGAAAACCAGTTATCATATTTTTTTATGCGCATGGACGATTTTTAATTTTCTCAAATAGTTAAGAACTAATGCTTTA
>JABUQX010129603.1:0-2500 GCA_015478945.1 Trachelipus rathkii
GTTACACTCCACTGTATCTTTTTTTCCCTTATATACTGGGAACTATGATTGATTCCCGACCTTCTGTTATTCTTTTGCTCTCGTTCTTACACTATCTGACTTTCAGGATTCTTTCATTTTCTCTCCTCCCTCTTTTGTCAGTTCTATGGGATTTTCATTGTTCTCAGAGTCATCAACTCCTCCATAGTGATCTCCTCCCCTCTTCATCCTCCCCTCCTTCAATTATCCTTCTCCTCCCATCCCCCACCTACTCATTCACATTTAACAGTTCCCTGAAGTATTCCGTTTTTCTCCTGTTTGTCTGTTGATCTCACCAAAAATTCACGTTGCTAATCCTTGATATTGCACACTTCCTCTTTGATCCTCTTAACGTTTTTGTCAGTCTAAATCCTCTTCCTTTTTGCCTTCACTTTCATAATTTCTTCCCCCTCTCTTTGCTGCTTTTCTTTTACTCTTCTTTCACTCTCTCTGTGTTTTCATTTTTACCTCCATATACTGGCCTTATTCTGTGTAGTTCTATTTTCAACCACTTTCTCATCAATACTGTTTTCTTCTTTTGCCTCCTTACTTCTTCAGTCCCGCCTCCTGTATTTTTTCCTCGTTTCTTCATTCTTTAACAAAAGGGTCCTCCTCTGCTACCTTTTTACTTTTTCTTGATTCCCCTATTCTCCGATCCTTCTAATTGTTTCTAGATCTGACTTATTTATTTCAATATATTCCCTTTTCTTGTCCCACTCCTTCGTGACTCACTTTAATCAATTTTTCTTTTCTTTATTCTGCACTCGTCTGTCTTACCTTCAGGTCCGTCACAATAATCTATGATCCGACATATATATTGTTACTTCCATGTATCACTTTACATTTCTTGTTAGCCCTACTATCAGACGATATTCATTAGTTTTAATTGATCTCTGATCGAATTCTCTTGTAATATTGTTCTATCTATATCTTGTGAAGCTATGTGAGGTCCTCTGTGGTAAAAAACCATTCATGATCTTCATTCCCTTCCTTAAACAGAATATATCAACATTCTTGCCTGCAATATTTTCTATCTCTCTCCATACTGTCCCACATTCTCTCTACCTCGCCTCTTCTCCTCATCACTCTTCATTGAAACTTACAATATATATATTAATATATATTATATAATATATATATATATATATATATATATATTATATATTAATATATATATATATTATATATATATATATATAATATTTATTATATATATTATATATATATATATATAAATATATAAATTTATATATATATATATATTATATGTATATTATATATATATATATATAATATATATATATTTATATTATATATATTATTAAAATATAATTTAATTATTAATATAAATTATATATATATATATATAATATATATATTATATTTTATATAATATATTATATATCAATATATATATATTTATATATATATATATATATTAATATATAATATATATATATATATATATTTATATATATATATATATATATATATATATATATATTAATATATTATAATATCTTATATATGATATATAATATCAGAGCTGGGCGCGCCATATTTTTTTTGAGTGCGCCGCGCCTATGCCGCCCTAATGCCGGCCGGACCTAAGTGCGCCTAGCGGCTATGAGCTATATTTTTTGTCACATCAGCGCCTATTGCCTTTGCGCTGCGCCTTTTCGCCGGCAGGTGGCTTTGCTAAATTTATTTGCAAAGTAAACTTTAGTGCGATAATAAATGCATGCTTTTATATTTGGAAACAATTTATTAATTTTTGTAATAAAACATTTATCTCTTATCACACGTCCTCTTCCTCCTCCATGTCCTTGTAGTCCATGTTTTCCCCCAGGAGGTTCAGCACGAGCGCTGAAGAAGTTGAAAATTTTCAGAGCCATAGTTGAAAATTTATAATATAAGATAATATAATATATATATATATATATTATATTATAATATATATATTATATATATATATATATTATATATATTATATATATATATATATATATATATATATATATATATATATAATATAATTATATATATATATATATATATATAATAAAGTTTACACTGTTTTTTAGAATGATACAAGTTTGCCACGATTCTAAGATCAGAAACTTTTTAAGGGAAAAAAAATCGGAAGGTGCCTGTTCATAAGCGCGGCTATAGGCGCAGAGAATTGGCTGTGCGCTTTGTTAGTCCGCCTTTTTAAAAAAATTGTTGCGGCCTTATGCGCCTTTGCCTATCAATTCGTAGGCGCAAAGGCGCAGAGGCGCATAGGCGCAACTCGGTGGCGCAACGCCAGCTTTGATATATATATATATATATCATATATATATATATAATATATATATATATATATATAATATTATATATATATATTATATATATTATATATATATATATTATATATATAATATAATATATATTATATATATAATATATAAATATATATATATATATATTATCTATATTATAT
>JABUQX010129603.1:7500-12500 GCA_015478945.1 Trachelipus rathkii
GTTATTTTAACATAAACAAGTAGGGCCTACATTGGCCTACTTAAATTCATAAGTGCGTATATACAAAAAGAAATTTGTGCGTAGGTCCGTTACTAGGAAAGCCCCTGAGGAAGAAATAGGCCTTGGTTTATTCCTAACCCAAAACTAACTAATATAAATTGATAAAATATAATATAAATTGACAAGATATTCACTTCACTCCTGGGCCTTCCTATAGGGCCTACTTAAATACCAGAATTTCCACGTAATTTTCGAAATAAGTTAAAAATATCACATGAATGAAACTCACCACTTAAATAATGTAAAAATACGCGGCTTAATTAAGCCAAATCACTCTAATTATGCAAATTCTTAGAGCGTAACCAAAAGCGGCTTGATATAAGAAAAATGGCGCTTAGATGAAAGTGATGCGCTAGTGTTGCCATTTCGATATTTTGACACAGGTTGCAAAACACAGTAGATTAATTTTATTATAACAGTTGATGTTGCGCGCTATTATAAAGGTCAACATGACCTCAAGCACTACAGGTACCCCCTGCAGTGCCAAAGGCACGAAACCTTAATCTAAAAAGCGCGCCGGCCATCGAATATGCCTACCTCTGCTCGATAGTCTAGTAGGAGTTTGGGATGGAGTTTGGACAGGATTCCCTCAGCAAATATATGTTCAAAAATGCTCATTGTTCGGGTCACTCCAGGGTCACCACTGAAGTCCTTTTTGAAGTGTTAGCGTTGTTAGGAACTTCTTGCATATAGTGGCTACAGTTAAATGACCAGGGTGCTTAAACAAGAGAGCATTTTTGAACATATATTTGCTGAGCATACAGTGTTGGAAACGAAAGCTGGAATTGAAACCCCAGAGTCCTGGGTAATAATAAAAACAATAAATAATATGCTAATATAGAATATAATAATATATAAATAATGATAGTAATAAATAAATAAAAGTTATTTTAACATAAACAAGTAGGGCCTACATTGGCCTACTTAAATTCATAAGTGCGTATATACAAAAAGAAATTTGTGCGTAGGTCCGTTACTAGGAAAGCCCCTGAGGAAGAAATAGGCCTTGGTTTATTCCTAACCCAAGGCCTGCTACCATGAAAATAAACTAGCTAATATAAATTGATAAAATATAATATAAATTGACAAGATATTCACTTTCTTACCTGGGACTTCCTATAGGGCCTACTTAAATACCAGAATTTCCACGTAATTTTCGAAATGTTAAAAAAATATCTCATGAATGAAACTCACCACTTAAATAATGTCAAAATACACGGCTTAATTAAGACAAATCACGCTAATTATGCAAATTCTTAGAGCGTAATCAAAAGCGGCTTGATATAAGAAAAATGGCGCTTAGATGAAAGTGATGCGCTAGTGTTGCCATTTTGATATTTTGACACAGGTTGTAAAACACAGTAGGTTAATTTTAATATAACAGTTGATGTTGTAGAGCAGTGTTGTGAGCGTCGTGACGAACGAAAACATGGAGGCGCATCAAATCTCCAAAGGAAAGATTCAAATTGTCTACCTTGATCCGTAGTCACAATAAGCGGTACGCCGAAACGCGCAACCCAGTGAGTCATGAAAGCTTTAGCTATGACTTCGGCAGTGACGGTTTTGAGAGGAATGGCTTCCGGAGAGCATGTGATGCGGTCAATACATGTGAGGATATAGATATGCTCATCAGAAGGATGCTGTGAACCAACAATGTCGATATGCACTTTCACAAAACGTTCTCGAGGGGAAAAACTCCCCGATGGGGGTTGTGGTGAGCCAGGGCACCTTAGAACGTTGATAAGGAAGGCTTTCACGAGTCCACTTCCGCACATCGGTATTAATACCGGGCCACACAAAGCGGGCCGTAACCAGCTTTTGAGAGGCCGCGATACCGGGTTGAGATAGAGAGCGAAGAGCAAGAAAAACAGGTTTGCAGAAAGCAGGAAGAACGAAAGGACGGGGAGCACCAGTAGACGTGTCACAGAGGAGTTTCTTCTGAATGCCCGGAAGAGAAATCCACCTGAGTTGCAAAGAAGAGTCATGGGGAAGAGAAGGTTCTTCTGATGGCTGTGCAGTGGCTATGTCCTCGTAGTTGACGCTGGGGAGTCAAGATACAGAGGTAATCTCGATGCTTGAAAGTGCATCAGCCGTAAGATTATCCATACCTGGGACGTGACGAATGTCTGTCATAAATTGCGAAACATATTCCAAATGACGAGTTTCTCCCGGCGAGTGTTGTTCATTGTCAAAGGTGATAGGCTTATGATGGTGAGATGTGAATCCCGGCCTTCCGAAAAGTATCTTGAAGTGTTGATGCCAAGATAGATTGAAGTAGTTCTCTGTTCGAAGGCGCTGTAGCGGGTTTCAATCAGGTTGTAGCTTTCCTCGAGGATTAAGGCAAGAGACCACGAACAGTCCAGGGTGTTTGCTGCAGAAGCCTTCGACCATGCAAATAGGAAGGCATCAACTGATACGCGGTTGATGCAATTCCTATGAAGTGGACAGGAGAGTGGCGTCCCCGAGTGCGTCTTTTGCAGAAGTGAAAGCAATGCGATCTTCTTCCGTCCACTCTAACATGACCGGAGACACCTCTTTTTCTTCGGACGGAGAAGCTCTGGTGAGAGGATGAAGGAGAGCAGCTTCTGCAGGTATAAAAGCAATGGTAGTTAGTTCAGCATCCCAAGACTGGTTTAGTTTCTTCTGCTTATCGGGTAAAGGAAAGCACGATGGCGGGCAACACGCTTCTGAGGGGGTGAACCCCTTCAGAGGAGACTGTGTGGCCAAGGAACGTGAGGGAGGGTACACCCAAAAGGGACTCTCCCGGACTGATGCGGATATCGCAATTCATACTAGTCTGGCGAAGACCATCAGAAAAGGTGCCCCTTGTGGTTCCTCTTCAGAGCTGGAAGCTATAATCAGGTCGTCAATGTAGGCCCAACAAAAGACAGTGTCGGTGAAGCGCTGGAAAGTTTAATCAGCATTCCGTAAACCGAAGGGGGTTCTGAAGAACTCAAAAAGACCGAAAGGTGTAACACGGCAGTCTTGTGAACATCCTTGAGTGCTATAGGGATCTGGTGATAGGCGCGAACCAGATCGATTTTGGAAAATATTGTAGCACCACTGAGGTGGGACGTGAAAGACAGGATGTGAGGGACGGGATCGTGATCAGGGATAGTGATCGCGTTGAGAGCCCTAAAATCTCCACAGGGGTGCCAGTCTCCAGGGGTAGCTTTAGGGACAAGGTGTAAGGGTGCAGCCCAACTGCTCTTGGAAGGTCGAACGATTCCCAGCTCAACCATGTGATCAAACTCAGCACGAGCGATCTTCAGCTTCTCCGGGGCGAGACGACGATAGCCGCTGCAAGGTCAGAGGACTATGGTCTCTATGTAGTGGAGAACTGAATGCTTGGTAAGGCAACTGAAGAGCAGGGGTGCAGAAGAGATGGAAATCCTTCTGCAGGTGAGAGAAGAAGGGGGAAGAAGAAATAGGAGGATGAACAGAGGAAATGTTCCCTACAGCAGAAGGAGAGATGTTGCCCTTGGAGAAAAGGGTGGTGTTGCCATCCACCAAGCGTTGGTTCCAAAGATCCACCAGTAGGTGGAAATGGTTCAAAAAATCTGCGCCGATAATCGGTTGAGTGACTGCAGTAACTGTGAAATCCCATCGGAAAACCCTTCTGAGTCGAGGATGCATGAACATTTCACGCGTACATGTACCATGGTTAATCAACTGTTCGCGCGCAACAGGAAACGGGTAGGTTTGAGTACAGGAGAAACCAGACTATTTGAAGGAAGACAGAGAAAATCTTAGTTTCTTGTATCGAAAGGTATGTCGCTTGGTGGAAGGGTCAAAACACGCAGAAGGCGGTTGCCGAGCAGGGGAGCCAGTTGTCCTGTACCGCCATAAGGGATTGGCTACAGATTTCCCCTAGAATGTGCACGGCTGAACACATTTCCGGGCATGCTCCTGGAAGGTGCGGTGATAGTAACCCTCCCAGCGGTCTTTCCTGCGGAGGGTGCTTACACGGGGGGTATTAGTGCGAAAAGGGGTAGGGAAGCGATTGCGGGGTGAGGAGGCGTAAAATCCACCACTAAAGCTTATCCTGTGATGTTTTAAAAAATCCGGTGGGATGAAAGCGGCTCTGCTCTACTATGATCATATTTTGTATATAAAATTTAAACGTTTAAAATTCTTAAAAAAAAAAAAAAAAAAAAAAAGGAATACTGAAAAAATAATATTGGTTTTAGTAATTTATCATATTTTCGAACAGTGATTCGTCATCCCTATTACGAACGAAAAAAAAAATAATCTTTCAAAATTTCAGCGTTCTTTATTAAAAATATTTTTATTCAAAATTATTTTTAAAATGTACCGTAAATCTATATATTATATATATTATATATATATATATAATATATTATTATATATATATAATATAATATATATATATATATATATATATATATATATATTATATATATATATATATTATATATATATATATATATATATATATACTATATATATATATATAAATAAAAAAAAAATGTTGATAAATCATTTTTTTAACATTAAATGTTTGCAGTTTAATAACAATCTCTTCCAATTTGCACTGAAATGAATTCTACATAATAAATACCTAAATTTCTTTTAACCCCTAGCTTCACATGTTTACTTGTTGTATAGGGTTTTATGGAGGCCATTCAGGTCACTAACCCATGCCCTCAGATATAGAATGCAAGGCAAGGGCTAGTAGAAAAACTTCATTGAATAACCCTTAGCATTGCATAAGGTGCTGAGCTCTAGCTACCATAACCACATGATGCTTGTAATATCCTACCCACTAGTCAACTATGATATTAATCTCACTGACTTCCCTTTAGATCATCTATTACTAAAATTCTATCATCGATTAGTCATAGCCTATGCAATTGAACGGTACATTTGAGAAATCTTAATAGTGCTAGATACCTTGTTTACCTTACCTTGTTAGGGTA
>JABUQX010129603.1:15000-17500 GCA_015478945.1 Trachelipus rathkii
AATAAATAATAATACTACATAATATAATAATAATAATAATATAATAAAAATAATAATAATAATAATAATAATAATAATAATAATAATAATAATAATAATAATAATAATAATAATAATAATAATAATAATAATAATAATAATAATGATATTCATGGTATAGAGCAGCGCTTCCCAACCTGGGGTACTCGTACCCCTGGGGGTACTCGGAAGACTGGTTCGGGGTACATGAGGAATTTACAAGTTACCTAAATTAAAATGTTACCTTCAAATGTTTTGCCGCAAAATCTTTGTTGGCCAGTGTAATTATTATGTACTTTCATCACATCACACAGCAAGATAATGTGGTTACAAATTATTTAAATGCTGTCTTTATTTGTTTTGATCTTAGGATATATACTATTATAACAAGTTGAAATAAATAGTAAAATGTAAAATAAAAAATAATAGGCTATAGAAGTCATTAATTTGAGTCTTTTGATTATTTAGCTAACCCTAAGAACATTACTATCCAACAAAAACATTTTTTTTTTTTGCATGATGGGATGGGTAAAAGGAGTTTTGAGAAAGATGGTACTAATACGTGAATAAGCCTAATCAAGGGGTACGTGGGAGTAAAAGGTTGGGAAGCGCTGGTACTAGAGAGTGACGAAAAGTAATGGTTAGTTTCCAAAGTTTTGTAATAACAAGAGTGAAAGAGGCTTTTGAAAAGGTTAGTGATTGAAAGAAATGAACAGGAATAGTTTTCTAAAAGTTGACAAATCATAAATTTGACTAGAAAGAAAAAGATGGAACGTAAGGAAAGAACACTCTGAAAATGCTCTAACAGTTAGAACAAGTAAATTGTGGGTTAGATATTAGCAGCCCCTTTCAATGTCCAAATTTAAGATCAGTTTTTAATGTAACTGTATATCACTTAAAATAAGTAAGTCATTTATCAGACTTTGCAATATTTTAATAAAATATGATGACAGTAAACTTTAATTAAATTAAATCAATTTTTAAATCCAACTATATTTATTTTTCAGAACATGAACATCCTCTGTAATCAGTTTCTCGACTAATTTAGAAGAGGAAAAAAAAAAAAACTTGAAGGAGACATGTTTGTGTGTGTGTGTGTGTGTGTGAGGAGTTGAGAGGGAATTGTAAAATAATTTTGGGGAAACGTTCATAAACCATGGTCTTCTTGACTGAATGAAAAATCAAACAAGCGACCACCGGATTTTTCCAGTTGCTTTCAATAATGAAGCATATTATGCAAGAAGGAGTAATGGGGGGGGGGAGGAAGAACTTTAATGAAGTAATATTGGGGGAAGATTTTATTTTAAAAATTTATCGTAGCGAAATTAAATATTAAATATTTCACAATTATTATTATTATTATTATTATTATTATTTTATTATTATTATTATTATTATTTATTATTATTATTTTATTATTATATTTATTTATTATTATTATATTATTATTATTATTATTATTATATTAATTCTTATATTATTATTGTTATTATTATTATTATTATTATTATATTATTATTATTATTATTATTATTATTATTATTATTATTATTATTTTATTATTATTATTATTATTATTATTATTATTATTATTATTATTATTATTATTATTTTATTATTATTATTATTATTATTATTATTATTTTTATTATTATTATTATTATTATTCTTTATTATTATTATTATTATTATTTATTATTATTATTATTATTATTATTATTATTATTATTATTATTATTATTATTATTATTATTATTATTATTATTATTATTATTATTATTATTATTATTATTATTATTATTATTATTATTAATTATTATTGTTTTGTAAAGGTTTATTATTATTATTTTATTATTATTTATTATTATATTATTATTATTATTATTATTATATATTATTAATTATTATTATTATTATTATTAATTATTATTATTATTATCTGAATTATATTATTATCTTTTATTATTATTATTATTAATTGTTGTTTTTTTTGTTATTTATTATTAAAATATAATAATAATAATAATAATAATAATAATAATAATAATAATAATAATAATAATAATAATAATAATAATAATAATTAATAATGTAATAAAAATAATGATAATAATAATATATAATAATAATAATAATAATAATATAATAATAAATAAATAAAATAATAATAATAATAATAATCTTATTATTATTATTATTATTAATTATTATTATTATTATTATATATTAATTAATATTATTATTATTTATTATTATTATATTATTATTATTATTATTATTATTATTATTTATTATTATTATTATTATTATTATTATTATTATATTATTATTGATTATTTCAGAGGCTATGCTAAATCTATGGACTCAATCAGTACTATTTCAAAATGAAAAGTCCTTCGCTAACTTTAGTATTCTATTCTGCCTAAATTTCATGTAATAATAATAATAATAATAATAATAATAATAATAATAATAATAATAA
>JABUQX010129603.1:30000-31180 GCA_015478945.1 Trachelipus rathkii
GATTTTTTCAAACCCTAGCTCTCAATTACACTAATGAGCTATATTCTCCATGTTTTCATACTAATAATATTCAGTAACAAATTGTTTGACATTGTTACCAAGTCTTTTTTTTAAGTTGGCTCCTGTTCCTTTAAGCAATTTTACCTTTAATGGTGAACGCTATTTTCACCTGAGAACTTTTTCATAGACTAACATTCAATAAATTCAAAATTTGGAAGGTACAAAGCGTTCTTTCTGCTTTTGCATTGCTAGTTTAAGTTTAATTAGCAAAGCTTTGCTCAGACTAGCAAATAGTTAAATCTTAAAGGTATAATCTAGAACCCTAGAAATACTACAAAAAAAGGAATTTCAAGAAAATTCTTCTTCTTCAATTATAGCCCCTGTTTTTACTTCATAATCATTTTGAAATCCCTTCATGGCTGTATGGACTCATTGATATATATATATATATATATATATATATATATATATATATATATATATATATATATATATATATATATATATATATATATATATATATATATATATATATATATATATATATATATATATATATATATCTTAATTTATAAGAAAACAATAAATACTGACTACATGGATTATATAGATTCTGATTATTTTTATTATTTATATTAAGGTCTTGAACAATAATTATTTTAGTTCAGCAACTAAATGTTATATATTTTTTTCTCGTAATGTAGAGAATACCTCCGGGAAAGATCCTCAAATGACTTCCTTCGTCGGGAATTCAAGGGTAGTGCGGATCATCTAGATAAAGCAGCAGGATTTTATCCAAGTTTGGGACCTTCAGGGTTTGACGTCTCGCCCATGTCGCTCGATACTCCCGCAGATCATAGAAGAACTCTCTCACACAGAGCTAATACACCTACGCATCCCACAGGGGGAAATGTCAACCAAGGGGGACACATGCATTCACAAGTGGGAGTCAATAGTCATCAAAATGTCCCTCCACAATCACACACAAATGACTCTGCCTTAGAAAAAAAGATCTCAGCAAAAGTAGAAACAGAGAGGAAAAACAAAAGTAAGGATCGAGCTTTTTTAAAGTCTGTAAATATAATAATAATAATAATAATAATAATAATAATAATAATAATAATAATAATAATAATAATAATAATAATAATAATAATAATAATAATAATAATAAAAATAA
>JABUQX010129604.1:12500-17500 GCA_015478945.1 Trachelipus rathkii
TATTAAATTGGCTAAATAATAGTGCAATACAGACGAGGCAGTATATAGGGTACAAAATAGGACAAAACCGGTATTATATAAGAAATGCAATATAAGGCGGACTAATCCTTGCGTAATGAACCAGGGAAAATAAAGCCCTATGGACAATGTTAGAGGTACTGGCGAGTTTTTTTTCAATGACATTTCAAGGACGTACTTAAAAAAATTACTTACTTACTCCTTACGGTTTATGATCTAATGAATTGCCGCAAAAAGCGATTCAAATCACCAAATAAAACTACACAATTTATGTGACTCAGAAGATATGTGAGAATGGTTAATACATCGTTTGAACATAAAATCGGTATAATAGGTGAGTATTGTATTCCTCACACATAAACCTTTCAAAAATGTAGTTTAAGTATATATTACATAGACGCTATTCTGGGGGAATTGGGATTTAACTGGCCTTCGCTTATTAAGAGTCTCAATAAACAATTATGGGGGGAAAAAGTCTGAGTATTTAAGTTGTATGTAAATAGCAAATTCATGTAAAATGACGTATATATACTATATATATGATATTATATATATAGTATATTAATATAATATATATTATATATAATATGTATATATAATTATATTTATGTGATGATATATATATATATATTATATGTGTATATATATATAAGCTACTATATATATTATATATAGTATATAAATATATATATATATATATATATGATTATATATATATATTATATAGTATATAATATTATATATATATATTAATATAATATTATTATAGTTATTGCAATATATTATAATATAGTATTATATATATATATATATATATAATATATATATTCTATATATATAATATATATATAATTTATATATATATATTATATATATATATATATATATATATATCAATATATGTGTAAATGAGATCCTCTCCTATTTATGTGTTTAAGATAGGTTATATTTACATTACTATATAAAATTACCATATCTATATATATATATATATTATATATTATATATATATCTATAATATATATATATATATCTTATATGTTATTATATATATTATTATCAGAGATTAAATCTCTTACTCGTGCTCAGCACGATTTAACATTATAGAAACTATCTATTTTAGCAAATTTATATGTTTCGATAATTTTCTTATTTTTTTTACATTAATTATTTTTAAATATAAAAGATTATGACAAATTAAAACGAAAATATAAGTATATAGCTATTTAAATCGCTTTAACCCATTTAAACTGGAGGCATCTTGCTACAGAGGAGATGGGGAGAGTCGGACGTATCGCATTCTGAATTTGCAGTAAAAATTTGTTTATAAATAGTGTTTATAACAATAATATTGAATACTATGCATTATAAATATATACTTTTATAAGAAAAATATAAATAAATATTAATTTTTTAAAAATTCTAAAATACTTAACAATAATGAAATTAAATTATTTAGTTATTATAATTAATAAAATATTATAATATTATCGTACCATGAACACCAAGAAAACGTTTAATACATTAGAAAACTTTTTTTAGCGGAATATCTCATATATATAGTATTATAATAAATATTATATATATATATATAATATATTATATATTATCTATATTATCCTATATTATATATTATAATATAGTATATATATATATATCGTTATATAGAGAGAGAGAGGAGAGAGATGATCAAAGCAGAGAACAGAGAGAAAAAGTTACTGGCAGTGCACTGATAATATAGTAATATATATATATATGATATATTATATTATATATTATATATATATATATATATATATATATATTATATTTAATATATATATATTGATAAGAAAATCGTTTATCGTGTTCTAACCTTAGAAAATTTAATATGTATCTCTATTTATTTGCATGGAAGATTTAATTCCTATCCTTTTGAAGAAAATAATTACAGTTTTATCATATACTGTATTACTTCGTTTTTACAGAGTGAAACCAGTTGTTCTTTATCAATTGACATTCTAACTAAATCTTTTAACCTTTCATTACTTAATCTATTTGGCAAATATGATTTTATCCGTTTTAAACCTGAGAAATATCTTTCTGCAGTACCGGATGTTAAGGATAGGGTTGCCATCAAGGTTCCGAATAGGTACACTTGATCAATCGCATCTCATAGATAAAATTTCTTCATTTTTTAAGTATGGTATTCTGGTTTAGTTTAAGTTCATAACCGCTCCAAAGAACCTTTAATTCATTGCTCAATTTTTCTCTTTCGAATGAAAATTGGGTAACTTTTTAGTAATGTATTTAAAAGATCAACCAAAAATTGATTTCTATAATTGGCAAATTTTTCTTTATTAATAAAAGCAAAGGAATTTAATTGGCATCATCAGATAACTTGTTTTGTAACTGAACAATTACATGTTTATATTGGCTGTAGATATCTTTACTCTATTTCATTTGAAGTATACTAAAAAAATTTCCACATATATCAAAAATACGATCCTATATGAATAGTAAGAAAAGGAAAGAAAATTCTAAAAGAGTATATTTTAAACCCTTTGCCAGTGTAATTGCATCATAATTGTCATTATTCGAGAATGTCATCAAAAACCTCAATGAGCATTTCAAAAGATTCTTAAGGAAAACTAATAGAGAGATTTTTAAAATTCCTACGAGTATCTGAAGATAAAATTTTTTCTCAAAGTTTCCTTTTGATTTTGATTTCTGATAGGTTACTTGCAGGACCGCAATTCGTTTGGGAGACTTGCTAAGAAAAATTGAAAACAATTTATATTAGCAAAGAAGCGCATTACTTCAGGTAGTTTTGTTCTGTTTAATAAAATCAAATGCAGTCTGTGAGCATAACAATGATTAAAAGAGGCCAATGGATACTTTGCCTTAATTCTTGTTTTAACTCTCGATATAACGTCCGCCATAATTGCGGCTTCATCGTAGGTCTGACCAGCTAATTTTGATAAGAATTTCAAATACCCTATTTGTTATGAATTCTGCTCCTCTATTTTCTGATTCCTAAAAAAAACAAAAACAAACAACATAAATAACGAATCTTTCTTCTCTTATTATTTTTCACCTAATATGGTCATCCAGATTTTTTATTACTCATGAAATGAGATTTTGCATTCATGCTGAAGTATTTGAAAAGATTTCGAGCAGCGAACAAATTCCTTAAATCGCAATAGTAGTAGTAAAAGTAGAAGTAGTAGTAGTAAAGTAGTAGTAGTAAAAGATAAAGTAGTAGTAGTAGTAGAAGAAGTTCAGTTTAGTTGCCTTTAGTCAAGAGACGTCGTCATGCATCTGAAAGGATAGTCTTGCTTAGCAGTAAATAAGCAGATTAATGATTTCCTCACTTTTCCTATTTCTGTGTTCGTCTTTTCTCTTATTATATTTATATTATATATATATATATATATTAATATATTATATATATATTATATATAGACATACGTTAGATGACTATACTCTACTTAAGAAGCTTTATATTTTAAGGTTTCAAATTTATTTGTTTTAAAACTTTTTTATTTTTAGAAAGTAATAACTAAATTTGTTTTGTATTAATTCATTTTAAATTCATTATATACGAAGAAAAGATGATTATCGGAACGTAGCGGCAATGAAAACATTTATACTTAAGTATCTTGTAAAATGATCTTTAAATTATATATATATATAATATATTATATATATTTATAGTATATTTATTAATTATATAAACCCACGGAGGAAGAGAACAACCACAGAGAAAGAAAAAACAGAAGAAAGGGAAAACAATATATATATTATTATATATATATATGTTTTAATATGTACTGTTAATATATAATATATATATATATATTATATATATATTATATATATTATATATAGTATATATATATAGATATATATATATAATATTATATATATTTATACAATACATTAATATATATATATAATATATATATTTATTATAATATTATATATATATTATATTACATATATATATTATACTAATTTATATATATATATATATATATATATATATAATTACATATATATATATAATTATATTTATATTATATTATATTATATTGTATATATAATATATTATATATATATATAATTATTATATATATAAATATTATATATTTTATATTTATATATTTTATATATATTAATATTATATAAATATATATATAGTATATATACTCATAATATAACTATATATATATATACTATATTATATATATATATATATATATATCTATATATATATATATATTATTATCTATTATATATATTAGTATTATACTCTATTATATATATATATAGTAATATATACCTGTGTGGTCCGTCCTAATTTATGCTCTAGATCTCACTCCCGTCAGAACAAGGTCGTGAGAAAAGGAGCAGTAAGGGTCTTTTGGGTACAACATGATGGGGAAGAGATATTGAGTGATGATTATATGTGGAGATATAGATAAGTTTTTGGTGGAAGATTGTTAATAACGAGGGTGATGGATATATATATAGTAGACGTTCGATAGTATTAGGCAATAGGGAATATATAATAGTTGCGTGTATGGTGTCATAAAAAATGATATTAATGAGTAATAGATGAGAAAATATAGCAGTAGAAATCGATGCATGCGGCTGAGTATTATGTCAAAGTTTCTTTTAAATTACAACGCTTAGAATCATACTGACATATTGCTATGATGGTACTTTATATATTTATAAATCATTCTAGGTTGATCAGATATGCGTAACATTAAAGATCTAGACACACTGTGGGAAGTATAAGCATGTAAGATACTCTTGGATGAAGTGTCTCAGGCCAAAAAAGCTTAATAATGTGCGATAATAAGACATCGGTCGCCCGGATCAGGAGTTAACATATCTATTTATATATATGATGTCTAGTATATATCTTATTCACTCCATCTATATATCTATATATCTTGTGTTAATCTCCACAGTCATCTCTACTCTATATTCTT
>JABUQX010129605.1:0-17500 GCA_015478945.1 Trachelipus rathkii
TTTTTATTAAAAACATATTTTTTACGTACCTTAAAGCAGCACATAATATCGTATATCAGTAACGGCTATAGCCCCTTAGCACCTCCTCTACACCTCAAGCCTATGCCCACGTTCTTTGTTTCTCTTGTACCTACCTGCCTATCTTCATTTCTTTAGCCTGATTCGGATATATGAGTTATAATATATACTAAAATTATAGTTCTTCACTGCCTGCTATATCATTACTTACAATGTATTTTTATTAAATCTATCTCTATTAGTGTTTAATTTAATTAAATATATCAATTATTTGCACTTACATTTATTTATTCGCTCGATGTTAATCTAATAAGATTTTGTCAAAGTTTTTTAAATATTTCGGATTTTCTTTATTATTATTATTATTTATTTCTCAGTACATTCATTGACAATCCATCACGAGTAAACACACATCCCCGATCTCCTTACAATGACTGAAACTGACCTCTCCTCTCTGTAAAATGACTGTTAGATATATATATCTACTTGTATGTGTGTGTTTACTGACATGCAATTGATGACATTTTTTTTATTGGGGGTATTTAGGCCTAAATAATCCCCACGCGCCCCCCCATTACAAAATTTCACATATTTTTTTTTCATGAATACTTCTTCTTCTTTTTCTGTAAAATGTGGTGTTCATATAACTTATCGTCTTTAGGTACCTAAATTTAGAGCCTGGATATTTTTAGGATTAAGCTTTTGTATCCGGGGCTTATTTAAGCCTTATTATACCTAGGTCAAACCGGTTCATCTCCAGTTCTAGTACATAGAATCATATGTTTATTTTATTTTTTATATTCATATATTATATAAACTTGTAAAATGATGCTGGATCGTAAGTATCGCTTTAAGCTAGGTGTAAGAAGGAAATGTTCTTCCTTACTTGTCGCGATTTCGTGAGGTAACTCTTATTCTATACTGCCTCTCGTATGGTTGCGTCGAGATTAATGTTTTCGATCTTTTGGGTTTATAGGTTGTAAACATCGTTTTTTTCATATCCTGAACCTTACCTGGGATTTTTTATAATTATTAACTTGTTTCTTCTGTAACCAAATACAGCAAGTGTGTGTTTTATTATCTTTTAGACTCAAACTCATTTTAAAATCATAGTCATTTTAGCTGTTAAGTCGGTGCACAAAGTTATCTGATTTGTATTAAAAGGTTTTGATTTTTATTAAGTTATATCATATTTATATTAAATACTTACATTGAGGAATATTATTAATTTCACTAGAATGATTAGATAATAATTAATTCACTTGATTTATGTAGATCACGTGATAGCAAAACGCGAGCGCCCCGCATAGCGCGGAACGCCGGTGGCGACAGCGCATGAACCGCCGGCGTAAATATTACTACGCGTCGGTTCGCGATAATATTTGGGGGCGTCTGCTATTTCTAAAGTGGTAGGACCCACATGCGCTAGAGGAGATATCTTTTGGACACCCGACGCCATTTTCAGCTATTGTATAATATTCTAGTTTAGGTACTGGGTTCAAGGTAAGTTCTCCCGAACCTTATGACATTTGTATCAAGCGCATGTAGTTTATTTAAAATTCCCTGATATATCTGTGGTTTATTACACATGTGAGATATTCTGGATGGTTAACGAATGCATACAACAGCTGATGTAGAAGAGGTTATGAACTTACATACTTCGATGTAATTATTGAAGTCATAATTATATATATGGATACCAATATGGAAGTCTTCTATAAAGAATTTACGGAGTTGTACAGGAGGGGAAGTTTTATCAATGCATGTATATTTAACTTGAGATTGTATATACTGTAATAATATTTGAGAATAACAACTTTTTCATAACTTATACATCGAGAAGGAGCTTAAAATCGTTAAAGATATACCTTAAAAGGGAGGTATAGGATATACTTCTATATATACTCTTAACGCTCTCATGTAGGTGTAGCTTTTAGCATATAAACTTGTTTGTCATTTCCTTTACATAGTAATTAAGATCTTAAAGGAATACACAGAGAGGAACATGGACAGCGTCACACCCGTTCCTAATTTGTTTCTATTTCCTCAAAGATTAATAACTTTAGGTATAAATAATAAGAAAAAACCTACTTTTTACAAACACAAGTGTTCTTTTCAAAATTAAATGTTTTTCAAGAAACTTTAACAGTGAAATGGCGTATTTTTCTATAATTAATTAAAAACTGTTCAAGAAAGAAAAAATGGACGACTCATATAATAGGATAACGGAAATACATTGAAAACTACAAAATGATGTAGAAGGATATTGTAAACAAAATGTTTTTACATACTATAGGGCAAAAAGCGATAAATAATTCGCGGCCAATCACATGCGAAGTCATATAGAGAGATAAGGATTACTCCGTCCACTCTCAAGAAAGGTAAACATTTCCCTCTTATTCTTTCCTGCTTAAAGGATCTTACCGATCCTAACATGTTTCAGTTTGAAATATATTTTATAAAATAAATGAATGAACATTGATTCCGATTCTTGTTCTATACTTGGAAATTACCCTTTTGACTCCAGTATTAGGTCTTAAATCAGCCAATGGAGGATCCAAGAAAGGTTTATCCCTCATGTTTAGGTCCTACATATTTTAGGCTAACGTAGTTTATTCCGCATTTTTACATCAGAAAGAAGGTCAGTTTGAAATATATTTTGACCTGGTATTAGGCCTAAATCGCCTGCGGGGTAAAACGGCTTATCCTACAATTTGAAGGCCTATATCTTAGTAGTTATTCACACAGCATTTATACCGATGAGTATACGGTCAGTTTCCGTATTTGTAAGAGAGTGAGGGTTGTGTGTTTTATCTCGTGTTGGTATTGTCTCAATGTCATAGACTACATAATAAGTATTAAATATTCCGAATTATTTCAAAAAGCTTTGACCAATATTTTTAGTTAAGCATCGAGCGAATATAGTATAAATGTAAGTGAATAATTCTTATTTTTAAATAAAAACCTAGAATTGAATATTTAATAAATACTACTGTTATGTTAACAGAGAAGCAAACCTATTTTGTTATTTTAATACTTATTACATGGCTAAGATGATGTAAAGCAGTAAGTCCATAGAACAAAACGTGGCAATAGCTTGGTGTAGAGGGGTTCTAGGGGCTTGCCTTACTGATTTACTGATTTATGCTTTAAGGTACGTACAAAAATAATATGTTTTTAATAAAATGTTCATAAAATTTTAGTAAAATTATTTTAAAACTTGATAGTTATAATTATAATAAACAAAAAGTAAATTAACAGTTAATAATAAATCTTTGTTCAAAGATAATGATTGAGATTTATTATAGAAGTTTTAAAAAACTTTTGAAATAATATTTAGTTATATTTGAATGAGTATTATATAATTGTACGTGTTTAATTAAAACATAAAATTGTTTTTAATACCAAATTATACGTTATGTGTGTTAGTGAGTGTGGCGTGTATGTGTGTGTGTGTGTGTGTGTGTGTTGTGTGTGTGTGTGCTGTGTGTGTGTGTGCCGTGTGTTGTTTAATTAAATATAACAATAGGCATTAGTAATATAACACTAAGTAATATAATAAAAATATAATAAAATAATAATTAAAATAAATAATAAAAATAATATATAAAATAAATAATATAAATAATAAATAAATAAAAAGTATTAAAACAAAGTAAAAACATAAATGTTAATAACAATATATGGTGTGTGTGTTGCGGGTGTATGTGTGTTTCTAATATAATAACAATAGGCATGAAGTTAATAACATAACGTATATATAAAAATAATAAAAATAATATAAAAATCACAACGTTAAATAATAAAAATTAAGTTTTTACACTAATAAAAATAATAATAAAAAATTGAAGTTCAAAATTATATAATTGAAAAATAATAAATTAGTATAAATACAAAGTAAAAAACATGAATGGTTAATCATATAATGGTGTGTTGCGTGGTTGATCATGTCGTGTTTCTAATATATAATAATCATAGGCCATGAAGTATAACACTAATGTTATAATGATCAAGTTAATATGAAAATAAAAAAAATATAATTAATTAAATAAAAATAACAATTAATAAATTAAAAATATATAATAATAATATAATAAAAAAGCTAAGTACAAAATAAAAACATAAATATGTTAATAAATATAAGTAAGCAGTATAACATATAAGTTAAAGCAGTAAAATCATCTGAGTTAAAGCAGTAAATGCAGTAAAAAAACAAGAAGAATACTAATCCCTTGTTTGCTCCACTGTAACACCTCTATTGTTTACTGATTTTACTGCTTTTAAGGTATGTAAAATGATTAATAACTATATGAGTTAAAGCAGTAAAACATTAGCGTGAGTTAAAGCAGTAAAGCCGTAAAACAAAAGCATCTACCTAATCCCCTTGTGCTATGTAGCAACTCTACTTGATTTACTGAATTTACTAGCTTTAAGGTATGTAATGTTAATTTAAATATCATGAGTTAAAAGCACGTAAACATATGAGTTTAAAGGCAGTAAAGCAGTAGAACACAAAAGCATACTAATTCCCCCTTGGTGTTATGTACAGCCTCTATTTTGATTTACTGATTTACTGCTTTTAAGGTATGTAATGTTAATAAATATATGAAGTTAAAAGCAGTAAAACATATGGACGTTTAAGCAGTAACAGCAGGTAAATACAACTAAGCAATACTAATCCCTGTTGGGTGGTCTAGGTAACACCATCTATTGATTACTGATTACTGATTTACTGCTCTGAAAAGTATATGTTTTTAATAACAAAGATCTCATAGTATGAAATAAAAATGATGACTCATAGTATATTTGAAGAGAAATTT
Organism: Trachelipus rathkii; assembly: GCA_015478945.1. Lineage (NCBI taxonomy): Eukaryota > Metazoa > Arthropoda > Malacostraca > Isopoda > Trachelipodidae > Trachelipus > Trachelipus rathkii. The sequence goes on from JABUQX010129605.1 coordinate 4,839, forward strand.
TTTGATAGTTTACATTGATATCACATCTATGAAATAAAGTTTAATTAATAAATAATAGGTCTGTAATGAGTTACAGTTTTAGGATCGTGAAAATGTTTTTAATAAAAATGTTTAAGTATGAAATAAAAATGAATGACTCATAGTATATTATATTTTTCATTCGCGAGGGAATATTGCGCCTGCGGGCGCACGCGGCGGGCGGGAACGCGGGTTCGGATGCCTTCGTGCGGAGGACGCATGCTGAGCCCTGCTTCTTACGGGGATTGGCAACCCTCAAAATGTACTGAACCATCAAAATGTACTGAACCATCAAAGCTGAGGTATCAAAGTTGAGGCATCAATAAATCTGAGTCATCAAAGATGAACCATCAAAGATGAACCGACAAAGATGACTTCATCAAAGATGAATCATCAATATAGGTGGTATCAAAGATAACGTCATCAAAGATGAGTCATCAAAGATGAACCTTCAATGTTGAACCATCAAAGTTGAGCCATCAAAGTTGAGACATCAAAGTTGAGCCAACAAAGTTGAGCCAATAAAGCTGAGGCATCAAAGCTGAGGCTTCAAAATATCGAGAGTATGTGAGTGTATATCTGTGTGTATCTGTGTGTATCTGTGTGTGTGTGAGTGTAAGTGTCTATGGGTGAGTGTAAGTGTCTATGGGTGAGCGTAAGTGTCTATGGGTTAGTGTCTATGTGTATATGTGTATGTGTGAATAAGAGACATAGTGTATGTGTGTATAAGTGTAAGTGTAAGTGTCTAGGGTAAGTGTAAGTGCGTATACGTGTCATAGTGGGTATGTGTGTATAAGTGTAAGTGTGTATCTATGAACGTGTGTTTGTGTATGCGTGTGAGTGTGTGTGTGTAAGCGTAAGTGTGAGTGTATCTGTGTGTGACTGTAAGTGTATGTATCTAGGCATGTGTGTGAACTGTGTGTATGGTGTTGTTGTGTAAGTAATATATATAATATATTATATGTATTATGTATTAAATATATATATATATATATTATATATTATATATATATATATATATATATATATATATATATATAAATATAATATTATTATATATAATATATATTATATATTATATATATATTATAGTATATAATTATATATATATATATCTATATATATGGCTATAAGTGTTAGGAGAACAAGACTAACTCCATAGTAGGAAGCATCGCTAGCACTTGTAAATAACCAATCGATTACCTGCATACCTTATAACCTAGGGGTGACACCCATATTATGGTGCTATTCTAGGCTCAGGGGAGGCTCGAAAAGGCTTGAAAAAAGTGGCACTTCAGTTGGCACTTGTGTGGCACTTCAGTTGCTATCTATACTTCGGCAGCTCACTTCGGCACTCATTGCGCACTTCACTTGAACACTCACTTTGGCACTCCTCATTGGCAACTCACTTGGCACTTCACCTGGACTCATCTAATACTCATAGAACACTAATAGAACATCACTCGATACTGATACCCCTTACGGTGATTGGGAACCATCAAAAGCCATCGCCATCAATAAATCTGAGCCATCAATAATGCTGAGCCTTCAATAGGCACCATCAAAGTTGAACTGACAAAGAATGACGTCAATCCTAAAAGTTAAACCATAAAAGTTGTAACCATCAACAAAGTTGAGCCATTCAAAAAGAGATACAAGGCCAAATATTTTCCCATGGAATACAATAGGGTTTGACCAGAAAAATTCGACGGTCTCAATTCCCCTGGAAGACCTAAAGGGTTGGCCGAAAAATTAGGGCTCCCGAAAAATTAGGGATGGCCAAAATTACGGGTGGGACCAAAATTGACCCATCGAAGACCAAAGGGTTGGTAGTTGTGTTTGTACGTGTGTATAAGTGTTATTAATGTAAGTGTAAGTTGTCTATGGGTGATGTGTAAGTGTCTAGTGAATGTGTGTATAAGTGGTATGTGTGTTTTGTGTGTTGCGTACCTGCAGTATGGAAATAATTAGGTACAGACTCCAACAGGTCAGATACCTACATGACCTATGTTAGCACAGATACCTACCAAAGGCAAGGCTTGGCAGGTACCTGTATCTTGTCTCAAGATAATCCCTACTAATCTCTTACGAATCTTTAAGAATGGTCAATTTTCAACCGAGCTGCAAGGTATATCCTACTAATCCCTCACTTCACCTTTAAGATGCTCAATTTCAGCCTTGTACGCTATCCAAGGCCCAAACCCCGAAATATCAAGGCCCAAAACATCAAAAAACGGGCTAAAGCCCCTAAAAGGGGGGCCAAAAATTGAGGGGGCAATACGTAACGACGAGGCTTCGCCTCCGTCGTACGTATTGCCCCCAAAAGGTCAAGGTCAGGTAAAATTTGGGCTCAATTCAGGTGCCCAAAAGGTCAAGGTCCAAAAGGCAGGCCAAAATCCTAGATTCTGCGGGGGCCCGGGACACTAACAATACCAGGGTTCTACTACTAACGCTGAGCACAAAACTTAAAAAATCGAAAAAGTTCTATGTACATTATTGTAGGTAATTGGATCCCATGCTATGCATATTTGCAAAGTTTGAACGTTCTTCCGAAAATTCTGGAATTGTATTACGAAAAATGTCAAAACAATGATTTTTGACAAAATTTGAAATTCGAAAAACAAACCCGTATATACCAACATTTTAGAGGGTTAATAAAGCTGCCAGTTTGGTGTTTATAGGGTAAAAATCGGCTGAAAATTCCGAATTTATGTCCATTTTTAGGGAGGGAGTGGCATGGGTTCTCAGCCCTGTAGTCAAAAATTGAACCTATCCTTATGTTTATTGTAATATGTTTTATGTTTGTGATTTTGTTTGCTTATCTGTTGGACAGTTTGGTTATTGTGGGTGGGGTGCCACACTTAGCAATATCCAGTCAATGGTTTAGATGCGGGAAGAATTGTGAAGGTGAGCAGTGTTTGTGAGATCACACCACTCCACATTGTTGGCATCGGTTGAAATTTCTTTTCACGATCTTGTCGCAAATGGGGCATAACCAGATTTCAGGTCCCGAGTTTCTTACTATGTCACCGGCTTTTAGTAGGAGAACTGAAGCATGCGCCGGGAGTATGCCCCAGAAATTAGAAAAAGTAAAGATAAAGGGGATGAAAGACAGTTGAGACTGAGTGTCCCAAGCGATCCTCGGATTTCTCTGGAAGGGGTGGCAACGTATCGTTGCCGCAGTGACCACGCATTGGGATGAGGTGGGGTGGAGGCGGAGAAGCATTGGAGATTCTCTTTCAGTCCTCTGGAACTTCACCTCGTGGTACCAGTAGGAACAAATATATTTTATACTCATTTTAAATATGCCTCAACACACAGCCATCAATCCTCCGATAATTAAGTATCTAGCAGTTGGTTTCTTTGTTATTGTACTTTAGCATATATAACACTTTTAAAAAAGTACTCTAGAGAGACTTTTTATTGAAATGGAACATTATTTTATATTGTGGTTGTTATTGTTATATATTATTTTTTAGTTTTAGTTGTTGTTTTATAATTTTTTATTTTATTATTTTTTGTTATTGTTTTTGTCGTTATTCTTTATTATTATTATATCTATTATGGAAATTGTTGTTATTGGTTTTGAAATTATTATTATTTTATTATTATTATTATTATTTATTATTATTGATTATTTTATTATTATTATTATTATTAGTATTATCTATTATTATTTATTATTTTATTATTATGTATTATTTTATTATTATTATTATCTATTATTATTTATTATTTATTATTATTATTATTATTATTATTATTATTATTATCATTATTATTATTTTTAATTTTTATCTTTCACACATTACTTTACTGTAATTTTAATTCCTGTTTTAGCTGATGACGGGTTTGGTTAACCCGAAACGTCCTGTTAAATGATATCAAAGCTTTTGTTCGTCTTTTTGTTTCTTGTAAAGTTGAGGTTCCTAAGAGCAAATTGCTATTAGATCTATTATATATATATATATACCTATACTATAATCGATAACTTTTATATATATTATGCTATATATTCTATATATATATATTATATATATATATACTATTATGTATATACTATATATATATATATTATTATATATTTATAATATATATATTATATATTAATACTATATATTTGATTTGCATTTCTAATAAGTATGTATTAGAGAGAATATTTTAACATGTGGTTTGGTTGCATGTGATTTTTGTCGTTAATTTGCTTGTCGATATTTATTCCTGTTAATTTTCTATTAAATTGCTTTTATCTTTTATTTTATTATCAATTACTATTATAAATATTATAATTATTTATTATTATTTCATTATTATTATTAATATTATTATTATTATTATTCATTTGATTATTTTTATAATTATTATTATTATTATTGGTTTGAATGTTTTACTGTTGTTAATAATATCTTTATTGTTGTCATTGTGGTTGTTATTTTTGTTATTATTATTATTATATTTTTAAATGTTTTACTATTATTATTATTATTATTATTATTATTATTATTAATTTTATTATTTATTATAATTATTATTATTATTTATAATTTTAATTATTTTTTAATAATTTTTATTATTTATAATTTAAATTATTTTCTATTAATCATTTTATTTTGAATTTTTTATTTTTTATATTTATAAGTATTATTATTATTAATTATTTATTATTAATTATTTATTATTATTATTATTAATTATTATTATTATTATTATTATTATTATTATTATTATTATTATTATTATTTGTGTCTGATTTTATTATTCTTATGGCTTTATTGTCATTATTAATTATTGTCATTATTATTATTTTTATTGTTTCGGTAGTTGCTATTTGTTATTATCATTTCTTTGCTTTATTATTGTTATCTTGATACTCTTTAAAGTTTTTTTTAATTTTCCACTGCAATTTTAAATATAGGATGTTTTACAATGGGAATAGTTGCTTTTATAGCAGGGAAACTTTTTTTTTTTTTAAATATAGGTTTTAGTTGGTATGTAAGTTTTTTTTTTTTTTTTTTGTTTTTTTTGAAACCTTCGTTTCCCTTTTGTTCTGTTTTTCAAAGAAGTTTCTCTGTTACACCTTGAAAATGTGTTGAAAAACACGAAAGTGCTTGGTAACTTTTCTCTTTTTATTTTCCTTGTGGAGTGTGGAAAAAAATATATTTCTCGTGCAAAAGAGAATTAATTTTAATATATATATATATTATATATATATTATTATATATTATATATATTATATATATATATTATATATTATATATTATATATATATTATATATTATATATATATATATTATATTATTATATATATATATATATATATATATATATTATATTATATTATAGTATATATTATATATCAGAGCGTGGGCACCCGCAATCATTTCTGTTAGTCCGCACATCTCATTTCGGCTTAAATTTGTTGGACACATTCCGCAGCTTTGCACCCGCAAACTTTTTCGGCTTCGCCTAGTCCGCTATCCGATAATTACGCAATTCCGCAATTCCGCAACTTTTTTTTTTGCTTCGCCAGTCAGCTATCGCAAATCGGCCTAATTCTATCGTTAATAATTTTTTTCCCACTATTGAAGTCTGCAACAGTCCGCTACCCCTTTATTAGTAGTTAAAAACAGTATTTCTCAATAAAAATTACTTTAACAATTTATGTATATTTATTTTTAAATTTTTGTATTTTTAATGTTTTAAATGTTATTTTTCTATATAATAAAATTTACAGTTTTATAACAATTTGGGTTTATATATATATATATATATATAGATTATATATTATATTAATATTATATATATAATTATCATATATATATATAATTAAATATATTATATATATATGTTATAATATATTATATATATATATATTATATTTTACATTATATATTATTATTATTTCTAGCTAATGCGCAACGATTTTCGGCTATTCGGCTAATCGGCTACGCCGCACTATCAATTCTTATAGCCGTAGTCGTAGCCGAAATTTTTTTTTAAATAGTCGGACAAGCCAACGACGCACTGCATTTTTCCGCGGCTATCGTTTCGGCTATGGAATTTTTTTAAATTAATTAAGTGAACCCTAACTCCGTTCTCCCTGATGACAAGTCACTTTCGAAAACGGGTTTTATATTGGTATGAAAAAGGCGTGGCATTGTAGTGATAAGTGTGTAATAATATTTTCAGTCTTAGTTCTATACTAATACGAATAAGATGTGTCAAAAGCTAAAAGAAGAAAAGTGCAACCTGTTTTAAACACGCAGTTTTTATTCAATAATTCCTTTGTGATTGTTCTTCGTCATGTTATTTAATTCTTATTATTAGGTATATTATTATTATGTTTATAAGTAATTAAGTAATAATATTATAATTCGTTAATTTTACGTGATTTAGTTTCTATTACTAAGTAATTTAATTACTAGTAAAATATATATATAACAAATTATAATATTATATATATAATAGTATTATAATATATATATATATTGATATATATATATAATATATTAGTATATTATATATATATATATTGTTATATTTATATATATATATATATATATATAGATATATATATAGTATTAATATATACATTTAAATATATATATTATATATATAATATTATATTATATATATTATATATTTTATATATATATATATAATATATATATAGTATATATATATATATATATATATATATATATATAATATTTAATAATATATATTATTTATATATAGTAATTAGATTTATTATTTTATTTTTGAACTCTGAAATTTTTTAAATAATTTTATAAAATTAAAAAACAATAAAATTATTAAAATATTAAATACATGGATAAGTTTGTGACTAAGGGGGACCAGAGGTGTTTCTGGAGACAGTTCAGCCGCTGCCAGTAGTAGCTTAAGGAGCAGCTCTCCCATTTTAAATGAGAGCTGTGACATGGACAGCCAAAGATCTCTTACTGATCCTGTCACTGTAACCCTTGATTGTGAGGAGACGAGGGATCCTGGAAACCAAGGCCAAGAGGGCAACGAGGATGCCGTCAAAGAGTTGAAAAGCTATTTGCTCACTCTTGAGAGGTAAGAAACTCGCCTCCATGCTATAGTAAAGACTAAAGACTAAAGACTAAAGAGCATAGTAAAGAGTAAAGACTATAAAGTAACCAAATTAAATCTTTAAATAAAATCTAGTAAATTAACTTTTTTTGAATTTTTTCATGATTGAACATTTAAATATGAAATTACAATAGTCAAATTCAAAAAAATTAAAAACTTCTATTTATTTCAGTTTCTTCATCTTTGAAAAATTTTTGAGGACTGATGAGAAAGTTGATGGGGTGTCTCTTAGGAAGATTCACACTGGTGTTGCCAAGTGTAAACATCCTGCCTGCAAAGGGAAGAAGGGGCTTTCCTACAGCACCCAGACAAGGTCCCACCTCAAGCAGCATTACAAGCATGTAAGTTTAAATAATTATTAATTAAATAATTTAGATAAGATCACAACAACTAACTGGTGTTGCTAGTTAATTAGTTATCAAGATTTAAACACTCTTGTATAAAGTCTTGATACTTTATACAAATGTTATCAAAGAAAATTAAAAAATTTGTAATTAAAGTTTGTATTATTTTTATATACCAGATGCACAATGACCTTCTCCCTCACCTCTCTGCAGCCATTGAAGGGCTTAGCAAGCGCGGTCGCTCCAGTTCAAGGGAGAGTGAGTCTCGCAAGCGTCAGATGTCTCTGGATGAGAGCTTCAGGTCAAAGTTCAGCCAGCAGAGAGCAAGACAAGGTTACACCAGGTGAAAAAATTCAGAAACATAATATTAGTTATTTTAATTGAACTCAATTTTTTTTAAATAGGTATATGAGCGACTTAGCGTCTTCACGTTTTAAAAATATTTTTATTAAAAATTTAAAATATATTGATTTATTAACTTAATTACTTTTTCATCATTAGGTGGTTCATTCATTCAATGATGCCACTGGATTTAGCTGATGATCCTTACACGAAGGAGATGTTTTACCTCATTAATCCCGAGTTTCATCCCACCTCAAGGAGGACTTTGAGCAGGGATATTGAAAAGCTGATGCAAAAGGGGAAGACTCGACTGATAAACAACCTCTTCCACCAGAAGTGGGTGGCCACTACAGCCGACAGTTGGACCGCCCACAATAGGTCCTTCTTGGGAATGACAGTCCACTGGATTGACAGGGTCAACCTCAAAAGGTGCCATGCAACTTTGGCGGTCAGGGAGGTGAAGGTAAGAAAATTAAAAAGTTAAATTTTGTCATTTTATACCTTAGTCTCATAACCATAAGAACATATGAGGTGTAAATATTATTTAATTTACAGACTAAAACAATAAAATTATTGTCTTTAGGAAAGGCAAACTCACCAGTTACTGGGGAAACTAATCACAGAGATTCATCATGAGTTTAGCATCCACGGTAAGGTGAAGGCCACCACTACGGACAATGGCACCAACTACGTGGCAGCCTTCAACGCCTTTGGTGAGTCCAACCAGGACCAGGAGAACCTTCCTATGGACCCTGATTATCCTGACTTGGAGATTGTGGATCTCCAGGAGCTCCTGAGGGCTGAGGGTGACAACCCAAGTCTGCCGCCTCAACACCGCTGCAGGTACTTAGAATTCGCGAAAACTAGTGCTAAATGCTACTAATATATATTAATAATATTATTAAGTAATAAGTATTAACAAATAAAGATTTGTCATTTAAGATTTAACTAATAATCTTTGAATTTCTTGAATTAAATATCTTATTGTTTCAGTGCTCACACACTCAATCTGTTGGCGACAACAGATGTGAGTGATATACAGGGCTGGAGCAAGGGGGGCTCACAGTGGAGGAGGACCATAGCTAAGATCCAAGCCCTGTGGAACCTTCAGAACAGGGCCCCAGTGGTGGCCAACCAGATCAAGATTGTCGCCAAAAGAAAACTGAAGACTCCTGTGGTGACAAGGTAGTAGTAGTAGTTACTATTAAAAAAAGAAATTTAGCGTAAGAAATTGTTGCCGATTAATTATAGACAAGTTCATTTTATAAGTTTTTGATATTTTATATAAAGTTTTATTTTTATTTCTGCAGATGGAACTCCCTATATGATGGTGTGATGGTCCTTCTGGAGGTTTTAAGGGTCGAAAACCAAATGGATGCCATAAACACCATCCTCATCAAGCAGCCAAGGGAGGTTCCCCTCTCACAGAGGTAGACGTCGAGGTAAATATAAAGTATTTTTAAAGTAGCAATTGCTCTTTTAATATTTTTATTTATAATTTAATAAATTTATTAAATTATAAATCTCCTCACAAACCCAAACCCCCTCCATTAATCCCTGTTCTGTACCTGTACCATCGCTCTTGCTTGCCCAACACTCATATCGCTACGCTACTTCGTAAACAATCTCTAACTGAATATATCCACCTTTTTTTCCGGTCGTCCGACAGGCAAAACACTCTCACATGTGCTCTTATACACTTTCTTAACCAATATGGTGTTCTCCACCTTCTTCACATGTCCAAACAAACCATCTTACAAAATCCTCATCAAATTTGGCAGTCCTTTCCCTTACCCGCAGACACGGCTTACCTGTATAACTGTTTCCTCATCTTATTCCAATCTCCTAACTGCAAAGAACGGCCCCTTCAGATTTGCCCATCTGGTACATTACCCTCACTGCTTGATCTATTCGCCCTATTATTCCCAGTAACAGATACTCTCGCTCTTCGTGCTCCCGTATTTTATTATAATCAATTATAGCTTACGATAACTAAGCAATGATATTCATTTTCACTCTTAGGTCATGACGAGTACAACATTGGTCATGCAGCTGTGGCGCAGTGTCTTGGATCATGCTTCAGGGGGAGAAAACGGGCATCACATGGGCACCCTCACTACTCCCAACTTTGGTTGATGAAGACCAGCCTTGAGGAGAAGAGTGAAAATATTCATCTTGTGTATGCAAGGCCACTAGTACAGGCCCTCCTCAGTGGCTATGAAAAGAGGTTTGGCCACCTCTTTCAGAATAGGGATCTCCTTATGGCCACTGCCTTCACCCCTCCTTCACCCTTAAGGCCCTAGAAAGCATTGCACCTGACATGGTGGAGGAGATAGGGGACGGATTACCCGGAAGATAGGGGACTCCATCAAACCCACTGAGAAACAGCAGCAGCGTCAGCTTGGCCAGCCAACAGAAAAAGAACCCCCACAATTCAGACGCACTCCTATTCAGTAAATTGTTTTCTAGAGTATTGGTACGCAAAGCAAGCCAGCAACAGGATGTGGAAATCGTCATACGAAAGTCCATGGAGGAGTGGGTGCCCTCTCAAGAAGATCCGAGCTGTTCCTGTTTCCCCAACCAGCATAGGAAGATATGGATAGATCTATTTATAAAATATAATACCCCCATTCCTAGTTCAGCAGCTGTGGAGAGGTGCTTCAGCGCGGGTGGGGACATCCTCAGGGCCAAGAGATCGTCCTTGAAGGAGGAAAGGTTTGAGGACCTTCTTTTTCTCAAAGGAAATATGGACCTCCTGCAGGAAGTGATTAGCCAGGAGGACATGGAGGAGGAAGAGGACCTATAGCTATGAAAGTATTTAACTATTTATGTAGTTAACATTTAATAAAAAAATTAAATAAATCTGTTTTACTATCTTTTAAAAGGTTTAAATGGCTGAGGGATGCTTTCGTTATCGCGCAAAAGTTTACTTTGTGTAATTTAACGGTATCGCCGTAGGATAGCCGAATAGCCGCATAGTTAATGCCGCACTGAGGTTTTCAAAAATGCAGTCGGATAGCCGACGACGCACTAGTTAGGTGGCAAAGCCGAATAGCCGATGACGGACCTCGAAAAATTATAGCCGCGCCCAGCCTCTGATATATATATTATATAGTATATATCATATATATATATAATATATATATATATATATATATTATAGTTTATATATATTATAATATATATATATATATATATATATATATATATATATATATATATATATATATATATATATATATATAGTATAATAATAAAAAATAAATATATATATATATATATATATATATAATATATATATATATATATATATCTATATAGATAATTTTATATACTATATATATATATATATATATATATATATATGGTGAAGTTGCATAATAAAAGAGGAAAATCTATAGACTGGAAACCCTCATATTCAAGTTTTACGGCCTTATAAACATATACAAGGACAACATATTAGACCCCATTATGTGTATGTAGCCAGATTTCAATTTTGGCTCCGGCTTCAACTTCGGCTCCGGCTCATTTGATCCGACATATGAGACTTCTTCTTGTTCCTTCTTCTTCTTCCTTCCTCCTCCTTCTTCTCTTATGCACTCCGTGCATTTCTCCTCAAACATACATTCTGTGCTTTTCGGATGGGAACCCACCTCATTGGGGGGGTCCCCAGACACCATTGAGGGTTTTGAAACCCTCATATTCGAGATCTACGGGTTTGATGACATATATAAGGACACCACATTTGACTCATTATGTGTTTGTAGCCAGATTTCAACCACGGATCTGGAGACGGCTCCGGTTCATTTGCTCAGGCACTCAACTCAAGTTCCGTACTCTAATTCATCCATCCTCTTCTGTGTGCTCTCCAAATTTTATCCTTCTACGATCATTTCCAAGTTTTGGGCTCAGCCCCATCCTTACAGAAGCGTAGCGGCGAGAAAAATCGATTCCAGGGAGGCGACACCAACAGACGACGGAGGATCAAGCTTGGAGGGAGATACTATTGTGCAAACCCTACACCCATTTACCCTCCTTATTTATTTATTTTATTTATTTATTTATTCCATTCATTCAAAGTCAATTAATCATTCTATTCAACTTTTCAGGTTGAATAGAATAATTAATGACTTTTTGACAGGTCAATTCTCTCTATTTTCCTTTTCAGGGTATATATATATATATATATATATATATATATATATATATATATATATATATATATATATATATATATATATATATATATATATATATATAATATATATTTATATATATTATATATATATATATATATATATATATATATATATATATATATAGAATTTATCCTCCAAACTGTACCTACACTACAACGATTATATCGAATGAATGTTAAATAATAGTAATGATTTTCTTTCGATTATGTTTTTCAATGTAATAGGTCAACTAAAGAGCGTAGAACGACGATTTAAACATCAATTTGGATGTAAATGGTCAAGATAAATCGATTGGAACCATCAAAAATGATCTCCCAGTCATTTAAAAACTTCTAAGAACCAAAAAGCTCCCTTTGGGCGGCTAAGCCCCTGATTTCAGGTTAAAACCTCCGAAATCGGTTTTCCAGACCTTGAAATCGGTTTAACTGACCTTAGAAACTCTAACTTTTACGTCTCAAACGTCAAAACCGGATGTTGCAAAATGTTGCTTTGCAACATGTGCAACTTCCGATTGCAACTTCCGACTTTCAGTTTGGCTGTCACTTGTGCCCCCTTAATACTGTATTAGTTCCGTGTCTTTTAGAAACTTGTACAAGGGTACAGCGACAAAAAAAAAAAGTTTTGGAACCAGTGTGATTGAGTA
>JABUQX010129605.1:27500-29986 GCA_015478945.1 Trachelipus rathkii
ATCTCCAAAATTAGAAAACACCACTCCTGGAAAGCTCTCCAATGCCAGATGGTTGACTACAGCTAATAGAATTTTAAGATTATACGTAGCTACAAAAACCTCCATCGCAAACATTAAAAAGTTGGCAACCTTCATCGTGAAAGTTTATGCACCTAGCTGGTTCAGGATCAAGTGTAATCCACAAGCTTATAATGGAGCTCAAAACTTGTGGGAAACCATAAAAAGTTGCACTTACCTTTCTGAGGCAAATCGCAAGATTGTACACAAATGTATCCAAGACAATGGATACTTTGCTCACCATGAAAACATGCTCATAGCTATGTTGGTTGATAAGAGAGATCATATAAAGAAAGTGGCTTTAAAACGTATCATCAAGGCTAGATCTAGAGAACAAGCCAGGAAACCACTAAGACGGTTTGAAATCCTGAAAATAAATTTTGGAGCATCAGAGTATGTCGATATGATTGTTTGGAATGATGTGGAAGTGACAGAACCACCTATCACAAGTCATTTGACAAATCAGGATTTGCAAAGGTTACTGGAAACCGAGAGTGTAAACATAGCTTCTGAGTGCACTCTTTTTGAACTCCCATCACACACTCAAGTGGTAGAAAGAGCCATCAAAGAAGTCACTGCTTCCTCAAAATTGGTATGTGATCAAAAGAAAAGAGAAAGCTTAATCAAAACTAGAATGCTAGATAGAAATATCAATCCAATATATGACACAAAGAAACAATTTACCTGTTGAAGACTTTTCTTAAAGATTAAATACAGCTCTCATGGTTGGGTGGTTTGGGAGGGCATGGGTGGGACTCGAAGTGCAACCACCTCCCGTGGTGAGTCCTGGGTAGTTTAATATGAACTAGCGAAGAGTTTCACAATGCAAAGTTGATTAACGAAAGCTATATAAACAAGTTTTGATAACATTATAAGAGGATATCAGAAATTATAAAACTTTAAAAATATCAGAAATTTACGAATATTTGGATACGTTTAAGCCTCATGTGCAGACTAAAACCACCACCTAAAAATATTTTAAAAAATCCTGTCTTTATTTAAGGCCTTGTTCAACTATTTAGTGACTACCCCTCAGGGTTTTTTTTGGTTTCAAGTACTTAAAAAAATTTGTAAAAATATAAAAAATTTCAAAAATTTTCCAACTTATAAGCCAAATTGTGCAGACTCAGATGACGTCGTAAAATTAAATATTTTAAGAATTGTACAGTCTCATACACAGTCCTATTGAAAGGGTACCCGTTTCCGCAAAAACAATATTGACTTTTTTACTCCACCTAATATATATATATATATATATATTATATATATGATATATATATATATATATATATATATATATATATTATATATATATATATATATATATATATATACTAAATATATATATATATTATATATATATATATATACTATAATATTTATATATATAATATATCGGAGAGAGAGAGAGAGGAGAGAGAGAGAGAGAGAGAGAGAGAGAGAGGAATTTTTACACTTATTTATCTGTATAAAACTCTTGAAAATTCTCCTTTTTGTTCATTCTTCCCACTTTATATTGCTCTTACTTATTAAAAGGCTGTTTAATTACAATTTACCAGGTATGGATATCGGAGTTTTACGCGGAGCAGTTCTTTGGCTACAGCTCTTGCTCTTCCCGACGATGGGAAAGTCTTTGCATTTGATATCTCGGATGAAAATTTTAATAAACTAGGTATTTATATAAATTTGATCATCCGTTACTTCCCAACCCTTACAATTTCTCTCAAACTCTGATTGTTTATAGAACTTCTATTTCCAGTTGATGTACTTTTAAGTTTTTAACGTATTACTTTCTCATCTTTAATATTCAATATTTTCAGCTTTAAATAATATTTTTATTAATATTTTCAGTTTTCGTATATCGCCAAATTTTTTCAACTCTGGTAAAACGTAATAAAACGTAATATTAGCGTAGTGACATGTTATCAGCTTAGTGTGGCCGTGAAATTTAAAATGCAATGAAATTGGATAAATAAATTTAACAGTGCGTGTAATCAGCGGCCAACTTTACGTTCGATCTGGACTCTTCCTAATGATCCTAATGATTTTTTGTATTTTTTTCTTTATGATCTGCCTCATTTCATCATGTATTCACTTACAACGCTCTGTAAATATAATGACATTTGTTTGTCAAACACTCCCTTTAATTTATAATAGCCACCTGATGCAGCATGCAACTCTTATATACTCTTCGCCAGTTCTTATTGAAAGAAAACATTAGGGTTAAACGAGTTGGATTGATCAAAGTAAATCTGACCAAATCTCAACGAGTGGTTGCCTAATTCCTTATATCAAAACCAACGGGAACATTAATGTTATTCTCATTTGAAGAGAATAATTAAAACTTCTCTTTCTATTATTCTCACTATTTCTATGTTCAACTCTTCTACACTAGAGTTAACTCCGAAATATCCTTTACTTCCATTTAA
>JABUQX010129606.1:0-2500 GCA_015478945.1 Trachelipus rathkii
CTCTCTTGATCTTCCAGCAGTATCAAAAAGAGTTATATATATATATATATATATATATATATATATATATATATAGCATATATATATATATATATATATTATATATATATATATATATATATATATATATATATATATATATATATATATATATATATATATATATATATATATATATATTTATTTATATTTATATATATATATATATATATATATATATATATATATATATATATATATATATATATATATATATATATATATATATATATATATATATATATATATATATATATATATAATATATATATATATATATATATATATATATATATATATATATATATATATATATATATATATATATATATATATATATATATATATATATATATATATATATATATATATATATATATATATATATATATATATTATATATACAAAAAAATTTTCTTCCATTAACACAATGTTTTTAAATCAACAATTTGAAATTATGAAAAATATAAATGATAAATGTGTATTGCTATTTTGTAATATATACAAAGTTTGGGAAAGATAAACTGTTTAAAAAATTCCTCCCTCTCAAATATAACTTTGGAGCTAATCCCTAAAAATGTTTATTGTCTTTAACATCTTAACAACAATTTTCTAACTCAAAGAAAAAAATAATTAAAAGTTATATGTGCTTAATTATTATTGTTAATTATTTTGATGTTATAATTTTTTTAAAATTGATTTACTAATATTTTCCTCTCATTTATTTACTATCTAAATATATAATTACTGTATTTTCCATATGCTTTTCATTTAGAGCAATTTTTTATTCCTTTTTTTTATAAGAAAAAAAAAAAAAAAAAAACAACAAAAAACAATAAACAAAAAACAAAAACCATAAAAAGAAAAAAAAAATTTTTAATTGGTTTAAACAAAAAAAAAACAATGTTGGTTTCAACCATTTTGTTTGAACCAAATGACCTTGGCAGTATTATTAGATTGTCCCTCATCCAGTCTTTCCCTATCATGGTTGAAAGTTGGCAGCATGTCCTGGGGCACTTTCCTCCTTCTTCACTAAATCTGTACCATTCGCGATCTTTAATCTAACTTGCAGTTTATTGCACATTAGCTCTCCTTCTGTAAATCTCACTTGATATTTATAATCAAAACTCAATTGTTGTGAGTGTGACACCCCGATAGTAATCCATATTCTCTTTTTTTCTTGTTATCAGTTTTTTATCATTTTTTTCTTGTTATCAGTTTTTTATCAATTTTTCTTATCAATTTTCATTTATAATCAATTTTCCTCAACTTTCACCTAAAGGTAGTAAATGTTGCAAATATGTGCGCAGAGGTAATGTTTTCGCTTAATTTGTTTTTTTTCGTGTATTTTCCCTTATGACTTAGGCCATTTTGTCAGTCTATTGCTAAATGTGCATCTATGCTGCAAACTTGTCTTCTCAGACTAGCTCCAAAATAGTGAAATTTTTTTTCTTCTTTTTTTTTCTCTAAAATCATCACTCTTTGTGATTGCAACGTTCACAGCTGTTATATTTCTTTGAGTTCTCAAGATACAGCTTGTCAACTGTCCTGCTATTTTTCTATCCAGAACAGCCTTGAGCATTTGGTACAGCTTTCTATTCTTATCTCTGACCGTCCTGAAGATAAACCCAATATACTAGACCATTTTTTTTTTACTTTCAACCCTTCGTCTTATAGTGTAAAACTCCTTCCTCCTTTGTGTTTCTACGATTACATTCTAAACTCTGTATCCTTTTATATCTCTTCTTTTACACATAAACATACCAAGCTTTCGGGTAGGAGTCGTTTTTAACATTTTTGTGCAAAAAGACTAGAACATGAGGTAATACTTCTTGGACTGATTATAGCTTGAGCCAAAGGGATCACTAGGCGTGTGCAGAACGAATAGCCTAGGTGATTCTCTTCAGCATGTAGGCATACATTTCATTCTCTTTTTCTTCCACTAAACTCTTAATAGCAGGAGCGTTGCCTTCAAGGATTAACGTTATTTTCTAACTTCAGAAACTAATTTTGCTTACATATCATCATGAAATCATGAAGGGTATATTCGTGTCATCCTAAAAATTACTTTCTTAGTAGAAAATGAAATACTCTTTCCCAGCCTTCTTTTTACTTTCTCTTTGTTACACTGCAAACAATACAAATTCTAACCTTCATTCTTCGACCTTCCCTCCTCTTGTTTCACTTCTGCCTAACCTTCAACAAAAGCTGAACTCATCTTACATACCTTTGTCTTTAAACTCTGTTTTAAATGATTCAGGAGTTATTCCAGCTTATGCCCCTCCCTCCAACTCATTCGAGCCTAACGTTGTAAGTTCTCCTAAAGACATATTGTCTTTATGAGCTTAATACTAAAGTGGGGTACGATCTTGACACTGTTCCTCATGTGATTCTCAAATCTTGTTCTTCCGAATTTATATCTTGCCTCCCAGTAACTATTCCATCTATGCCAATAAACTTC
>JABUQX010129606.1:25000-27500 GCA_015478945.1 Trachelipus rathkii
ATATATATTATATATATATATATATATATATATATATATTATATATATATATATATATATATATATATATATATATATATATATATAATATAGATATATTATATATCATCGGCGACTCCAGAACTTTTTTTACTACTCGGGGCTCTCTCTCTCTCTCCTCAATCCTCATCCCTCCTCTCATCTCCCTCTCTGCTCTCTCTATAAATATATGATATATATATATATATTATTATATATATATAATATCTATAATATATATTATATATATATATAAATATATATATTTTATATATATATATAATATAACTTAAAAATAGTCCCACCTTATTTATACATAAAGAGAATTGCAATGCTTCTTGCCCATGGCAACATCAAAATGTAAGAGATGCCAAAGGCAATAATATAAACAATTTTATAGGTTAAGTTCGCAGCACACAATCTTCGACTATTCGATTTTGAGCACGAACAGTCACCTTTTTTAATGGATTGAAAAACAGCATTATTTAATCGCGATGATTCTTACACTTTTTGTTTAAATTTTACATAAGCTTTTATATTTATTATGCAATATTTTCATTCATTTGGCCAATTTTCGGCAAAAACATAAGAATTTTATCATAACCATTATGAAATTTCTATGACGGTAACTCGTGCCTAAGCAAGAATGCAGACAAGAGTATATAGAGTCGCCCCTGATATATATATATATATATTATATTATATATTTATATATATATATATATTATATATATATATATTATATATATATATATATATATATTATATATAATATATGTATATATATATATATAATATATATATATATATATATATATATATATATATATATATAATATATATATATATATATATATATATATAATATATATATATATATATATATATATATATTCATATATATATATATATATATATATTATATATATATATATATTATATATATATAATATATATTTATATATATATATATATATATATATATTATATATAATATCCTATATATATATATTATATAATATATATATATATATAATATATATATATATATATATCTATATATATATATATATATATATATTAATATATATATATTAAAACCCTAAAAGAAATTTTATCATAAACATTGGTGAAATTTTTGTAAAGATCTATCATTTTTTATAATGTTAATTCGTGCTAAGCACGAGCAGCCGAGTTATTAAAGAGTCGCATTCCGATATTTTATATATATATTATATATTATATATATATATATATATATATATATATATATATATATATATATATATATAATATATATTATATATATATATATATATCTATATATATATATATATATATATATATATATATATATATATATAAACTTTTAAGCTTTGTTTTTGTAAAAGAATAACAAAGATTTAGTTATGGAATGAAAGTTTTAGGAATCTAAAACAAAAATTTTAAGATAAATATTTTTTGCATTCTAATATTTTAGCTGATCGTACTCAGAAATTCGACAAAACTCTGACTGGAGCTATTCAAGTGAGAAAGGAACAAATACCTTTTCAGCCAAAAAAAAATGGCAAGATCAAATTCAGTCGAAAAAAAAAAACGAATTAAGATCGATTCAGTCGAAAGAAGGACGAGGGCCAATATGACTGACAAAGAGGACAAGGGTCTATTCCGTCGATAGAAGTACAAGGGATTTCAGTCAAAAAAAATAGTCAGTGTCTATTCAACTATTTAATTGACAAGAAGGGCCAATTCAATCGAAAAAAAATTTGTGCTTATCTTGCATGAAGTACAACCAAGAAATGACAAAGGCTAATTCAGTTGAAAACTATTCTAGAGTCTATTTAGTTGAAAAGGCTACAAGCGCTAATTTAAATAAAATATAGACAGGAGTCAATTCAGTTGAGAAAATGGGCAAGTGAGAATTCAACCAAAAAAGGACAATGGAGAATTCAGTCGTAAAAAAAAAACAA
Source organism: Trachelipus rathkii (assembly GCA_015478945.1). Lineage (NCBI taxonomy): Eukaryota > Metazoa > Arthropoda > Malacostraca > Isopoda > Trachelipodidae > Trachelipus > Trachelipus rathkii. The sequence goes on from JABUQX010129606.1 coordinate 26,989, forward strand.
GGTAGAATTCAGCCCAAACAGGACAAGGTAGAATTCTACCAAAAACAAGAACAGGTGAGAATTCAGCCAAAAAAAGACAGGTTAGAATTCAACCAAAAGAGGACAAGGGAGAATTCAGTAAAAAATCATGGTAGAATTCAGAACAAAAGGGACAGGTGAGAATTCAACTAAAAAAAAGACAAGGGAGAATTCAGTCGATAAAAGACAAGAGAGAATTTAGCCGAAAAAGGACAAGGGAGAATTCAGTAAACTAAATGCAAAGTAAAATTCAGCTGAAAAAGGACAGGGTAGAATTCAGCCTCAAAAGGATGTGCGAATTGAGCCAGAAAAGGATAAGTGAGAATTCAGCCAAAAGAGGACTAATGAGAATTCACTTAAAAAAGGGAGAAGAGAGAATTCAACCGATAAAGGACAAGGTAGAATTCAGTCAAAAAAGGACAAGTGAGAATTCATTCAAAAAGGACAAGGAAGAATTCAGCCGAAAAAGAACGAAGACATTTAAAGCAGTTGAA
>JABUQX010129606.1:32500-35000 GCA_015478945.1 Trachelipus rathkii
GTATGGAAAACGTCCCCCCATCTGTTCCCCGTCGGCTCGAGCCCCCTAATGGGCCGTGATATATATATATATATATATATATATATATATATATATATATATATATATATATATATATATATATATATATATATATATATATATATATATATATATATATATATATATATATATTCAAATGTTTGAATTTTATTCAATTTTTCATAAATTTTATTTTAAATAACACATTTAAGTTAATATATACGTAACTATATAAACAAATATTTCATTTTTGAAAAATTATTTAATGTAAATTTTGCCGAAGCCAGTGTCACTCTTACGTGTTCGAACAAACCATACTTATATATATGGGTAACAACAATATCCGATAACTTACGATTATCGGAAAAAATAATCGATATTTGATAACATTACCTCAAACCGAACTATTACTTTTGGTAAAACTGAGTTTAATTTTATGCGTATGAGAGATTTATGTATAGTAAAAAATTGATATTTCAAGTTTGAAAGAAACTGAATTTAGTTGCAAGTCAGCGAATTAGTTGAATATAGTAAAGACGATTTTTAATAAAGAAAACCCAAAAGTGAAGCCGTTTCACTCTTCCCATAAAGAGATAAGATAACTATTAAAAAGAGTTCTAACGACTTATGTGTTGATGGTTCATTAGCCTCGAAGTACCAACCAAAGCGTAACCATATAGCTTCCTAGTGAAGGAAAGAAGGCGGCCTCAACAAAGAAAGGTATAATACCGAGTACCTGTAGATACTTAGGCCCCCTGAACGTAGGAACGAAGCCTATAAAGAGGAGCTATAAAAGAACAACCATCAACTATTACATGTGCAGTGGAGGAACACGAAAAGAACTTCAACTACAACTCGTGAAGTGGAAGAAGAAGAAAAAGAAAACTCTCCCAGAACTCCTGCCACTTCATATATATATATATATATATATATATATATATATATATATATATATATATATATATATATATATATATATATCTCTCTATATATCTCTCTCTTTCTTATATATATATATATATATATATATATATATGGTCAGCCTCCCGAAAGCAACATGCATGTAACAAAAAAAACTATAACAGCTACAGGAAAATAAATAAAATTTTATTAATCAGGAGACATTTTTATCCATGAAATTAAAAAAAAATAACGCTTTTGAAAAATTTAAAATTGTTAAAAATGTTGGAAAATCTGTATGATAATGATAATTTTTTTGAGAAGAAGCAAGGAGCTCCATCACTAAGAGTGAACATTAAGGTTGCCAAATGTCGATTTTTTTTAACTAAAAGATATCCCAAGGGTAAACGACAAAGATGGACAGAGTCGGGGTTTCTCGGCCTACCGGGGGACGACGGGGGGACTTCGTCCCCCCTCTGTCCCTCCGTCGGCTCGAACCCCCTAAAAAGGAAATAAAAAGAAAAATTAACATTTTCTCCAGAGCATAATAAAAAAACAATATTTGGTAACTCTTGCTCTCGTACTACTGCAGAAATATACTAAGATTATACTAATATTTAAGGTGTTATTAATAAATATTAAAATAAAATAATTTTTTTTTAAGTTTCATTTCATTTCATAACTCCTTTAAGTTTTATTTCTTTTCTTTGTCGTTTTTTTTTTTTTTGGTTGCGAATTTTTAGTAGGGTAAACTGGGAAAGGTTACGTAAGTTTGAGTTTTATTTTTTATTTATTATACAAAATCTGATTTTTAATTAATTTTAGCACATTAAACTTTTTAACTTAGGTTTTAGCGTTTGATGAATTTTATCCCGATTTTTCCTTTTGTTTTTGTCTGTCTTTGGCTTTTGTTTGTGTGTGTGTGTGTGTGTGAGATGGCAGATTTGCATAGATGCGGGCTTTCTATTGACTTCACCAACATCCGTGGCTTAAATTCTAACTCTGCTTCCGTTGAATACCACCTCTCTAACTCTAGTCCTAATCTTTTGCTCTTGTCTGAGACTCAGATGGCTAAGAATTCATCCTCTAACTCGTTTAACGTATCCAACTATAACTTATTTCATAATTTCCGTCTAAAGGGTGGAGTATGTGCCTATGTTAACATTAACACTCCTATAACACGTCTCGTGAATCTCGAATCACCTAATTTCGATGTTCTGTGGCTTAAAATCTTTCTACCTTCTACTACAATAATCTTGTGCTTCTGCTACTGTTCTCCTAACAGAACAGATTTTCACGCCTTTTTGAATATCTTACTACTTCTCACGAGACTGTTATATCTTCTCATCCAAATACTGAGGTCCTCTATCTAGGGGATTTCAATGTACACAACACTGAATGGTTGGGATCCTCTCATACTGATTTAGGTGGGGAGGAGGCCGAGTCATTCAGCATTCTCAACGATCTGGAGCAACTAATTAAAGAACCAACACACATTCCGGATCGTCCTAACCAATTCTTGAACACACTTGACCTATGTTTCACCACTAGTCCTTCTCTCTATAAATACACAACCTTC
>JABUQX010129607.1:0-2500 GCA_015478945.1 Trachelipus rathkii
AACTAACCTATATATTATATATATATATATTAATATACCTGACTTTATATTGTCAGTGAGGTAATAAATAGTGTCACTATGTTAAAATAATTAAATAATAAATAAATAATAATTAATATAAATATTAATATATTTAATATTAATATATATAATATTATATATATATATATATATATAATAATATATATATTATATATAATAATTATAATATATATTAATATATATATATATTATATATATATATATATAAATATATAATATATCTAAGTACATCTAAATTAACAATCCTAATTATAAACTACATTTTCTTTTTAAATTCAATATAGTCAGTTTTCTTTTATATTAAAAAGAAATAAATCAATATTAAAATTCTGATACTTATATATATATAGATAACTGCCACTTGATAGTTTTGAAAGAACCTTCCCTTATAGCATTTTTAATCATTATTAGTTTCAAAATCACTATTTCTATACATTTTATTATAATATAAGAAATTAATTGTTATTATATATATATATATATATTTTTCCTAATGATAATATAAATTTAACATTACTCTTTAAGGTGATATCCTAGGTATTGTATTTATTTATTATATTATAGAATAATTGTTTTCAAAAGATACACTATCAATCACTTTATATAGAGTTTACCTAACATCTGTCGGGAAAACGGGAGGGAAATATTATAAAATTTTAGGGCTCGACCTTGTCACCTGAACTAGACTTACAAAATGCTTTTTTATACTAGAAATCTTGACCACATACTGAGAGAGAATCTATAAAGAGTGGTGTACTTATATATCTTACAGTAACATCATGTTCATATATGGCATCTGTAGTTCATAAAGTATAGATTTCGTTTCTCATTGGAAACATCGCATATCGTTTTAGGTATACATATCCTTGTTTCACGAGATATACAAATGAATTTATATTGTAAATTGTTACTTTTTATAGAGATATATAACTTTTGTCATATTGATCAGATCAACTTACAAAGCTATTGAGATTAATTATAGTTGTATAAATACTCACTATACATGAGAGCTATTTACCATTTACTACACTATAGCGATGTAGAATTACTCGTGAGAAAAGAAGTTATTATAATACGATATTATTTTATTAGTATGATAGACGCGTTGTGATCGAATATAGAACCACTTTTAAAATATCACGACGAATAATATTGTATTCGTAATCTCTTCCTTTATTATAATCACAGTCGATTAGTAGCATTGTAGAAAATCTTACTGCATTGACTTTAATCTGTCTTCTCTGTATTACTTATGATACACTATAATAAATACTACGAGAGAATTTCTGGAAAAACAGACACCAGTATATCTCTAATACCAGAATTAGTTGTGACCTAGAGTATATAGTAGATTTCACTTTAGAAGGAGCTCTTATGAGAAAAAGCCATATTGTATTATTTGTGACTCACTCTAGAAGATTATTTTTCATACATATTACAAGTATTTATTATTTATTATTATTATCTCACTTTATAATCTATTATTATCATGATAAAGAGAGAATAAAATAATTGAGTGTGAGAGTATTAAGTTAATATGTATTGATCTATATATTATGTCTTAACATATAAGAGGTCTCACTTGATATTTTTATTATTAAATAAAATCACAACCATAGCTTACGAAATATAAAATAGATAAATAAAGTTTATAAAAAAAACAAAAATGTATGACGATCTTTAGGAAAATAAATCATGTATACTCACTAATAGCATTTTCACAAATAAGTATTTAGAAAAAATCATATATTGCTATTTCTTAAAACTCCGACTGAGTATACGGAACATATATATATATATATATACCTAATATAATTTTTCTCTATACCGCTTAAAGTATATATATAGCGTAAGGTTACTTATATAATATGAGAAATCTATATTCGTGCCAGATATCTCAAACATTTATATTGACGAAACCAAGATAGGATTAATGAGCGAACTATCAAATTTTTCAAAAAATTAATTTTTTATTTTACTTAACGTATAACAAAAAATAGAAATACTTAAAATCAAAGAATAAAAATATAATAAAAAAATTGAATATAATAAATTAAGCCAGCAAAAGTATTATAAAATTAAGACATATAAATTAGTATTTTATATCATCTAAATCCTTAAAATAAACTCACGATTCAATTATATATATATATATATATATATATTATATATATATATATTAATATTATATTAATATATTAATATATTATAATATATATATATATATATTAATATATATATAATATAATATATATATATAATTATATATATATATTATACTAATATATATATATATTATATATATTAATATATAATATATAATTATTAATATATAAAATATATTAATATATTATTTTGACGTTTCCTATTAATCATTTTTTTGTCTTTCAATATAAACAATGAAAATAATTTACTTATATTATTTATTTTTAAAACTATATATATATATATATATATA
>JABUQX010129607.1:7500-10000 GCA_015478945.1 Trachelipus rathkii
CACACACAATTACTCTAAAATAACAGTATAAATAAGAGTCGTGAGGTTATCCTGAGTGAGTAACTACCTCCCGCTTAGTGAGTCAGTGAGGGGGATTATGTTACTTATATACTACTGAATACCGTAGTTCTCACTACTACGGATATAATATAGGTACTACGAGAGACTCCACGTGAGAATATCCTGCCAATCGGTGGTAGTATATATATATATAGTACACCTCATTGGAGGTATGGGGTATTCTTTAGTTAAAACAAAAAAAAAAGTTTAATGAAATAGGCTATTTTAATTTTTAATACGAGTAAACTAAGTTGAAAAAGTTATCTCTATAAATAGTATATCCTATTACTATCAGCTCAATAACAGACTGTATGTAGACGCGAGACGTATGGTAGATGTAGGGAGTGTGGAGAAACTCGTAGTGACTGAGGAAGGCTCACTCCACGATATATATTTTTCAGGCAGGGGAGCGGAGATATGATGCGTCAGTCTGAGTACACACTTAGTGATTTACTGTACATAATTAAACATCCCAGATGCTCACTATATGAGTATAATATATATATATATATATACTATGATGTGAAGACGCTCACTCCCACTATCGAGGTGGGTGTGAATACTATCAAGAGAGTAATAGTTTGAGTAGGCGTGCTTATTATCTGAGGTGATATAGTAGTTTCAGAGAGTGAGTGTTTCAGTGGAGTAGGTATATATAACTCACTCACTCACCTATATATATATATTATATATATATATATATATATATATATATTATATATATATATATATATTATATATATATATATATATATATATATATAAGTTACTTACGTCATTTATATGTTAATTCTATTCTTCTATTTTCTTGATTAAATAAATCTATTACTTGTTGGTAGAATGCACTGGTTTTATTTCTTTAAGAAGTTTTTTCTCAATATATATATTAATGCTAAACTGAAAAGTCTTTCCTCTCCCTGCGCATTTCGTGCGTAGGTATGAATTCGCTTTAAATTAGAAAATGAGCGCTCAACTGCGGCACTGGTAGCCGGAAGGGTCAATGCTAACTCGCTCAGTTTTGTAAGCTCTTGCAGAGCTTCATCTAATTCGTTATTTTTTAAATAACGAAGTAATTCATGAATTGGTTTTCCTTTCAAATCTTCATCAGTGTACAGAACTAAGAGCTCATTTTTCAAGCGGTGACTGTCAAAGAATCTTACACTGATTTAAGCGCAAGATCAGGAAATCTCTTTTTATTTACTTCGTGTTTCGTAGGATCTAAAAGTTCGAGGAATCTTATATTCCTTAAGTTATGGAATCTAATTTCAATTGCGCTGGAAAGCGAATCCAAAATTTCTATAAATAATCTTCTGTAGGTAGTTTTTGTATCCATAGCAGAATCTTTTCTTCTTCTTATAGGGAGGCTTAAACCTTCGACTTGTGACCAAAATTCATCAAACTTATCTCTCTTATTTTGAAGAGTAGTTATCATTTCATTTATTTTATTCAAGCAATAGGATATGTCATAAATCTTGTTTTGTAGAATATCAAATATTACATTTGTGTACGGAAAAATATCTGCAAATATACTCAACAAGAAGTTGAAATCAAAATCTTCGAGATTACTTAACAATGCTTGAGCGAATGTATATTGTATAAATCTCCATGTCCCAGCTGCTAGAGTTACCAGCAATATCTTGAAATAGGTGAATGAGCCCTACTTTATATTGCAAAACAGTTTCAACAAGGCAACTGTTATAATTCCAACGCGTAGGTGCTACCTTCGGAAATCTCTTCTTAAGCTCTGTATCTAAAAGGTACACACGCTTTGTTGACTTTGAAAAGAATAAAGAAAAAGTAAATTCAATCTACACTGTAAAAAAATACCGTAAAAAATACATTTTTTTACCGTTAATATTTTACATCATCGGCGTAAAATGACAATTTAACGGTTCGAACCGTTTTAAGCTATCTTTTGTTTTTATCTCTCAAACGCGCATGCGCACATCACTCTACGTCTTGCTCAAATAATAAAAGTCGCCATATTGGTTAACATTTTGTTCGATTGGTTTTTTTATTGCAAATCTGAATAAAAAAAAAAATGTACGAGTGTATATTCAACCACAAAAATCTTAAATAGTTGCGTGAAACACTGTGAAGAGCATTTTAATCCCACAAATATTAAATTTCATTGTGTTAAAGAATTATGTAATAGAGTTTATTGTTTGTGTTACTTATCGCCGTACTTCATACAGCAATGGACAGTAAGACAGCAGATTGGTCCTTTATTTGGGAAGATCTTAGTTTTGTTAACTGACAACTCTATATTTTTATTTTAATAAGACAAGAAAATAAAATTGAACTTCAATTAAAAATTAGGTATGTATTGAAAATAATTTTCCCTTCCAATATATATATATATATATATATATATATATATATATATATATATATATATATTATATATATTTATCTATTTTCGTTTGCATAACCTCATTAA
>JABUQX010129607.1:20000-23298 GCA_015478945.1 Trachelipus rathkii
CTTCATCTTTGGCATTATAAAATCTTTTATTGTTAATTTTTATTACAATTTGTGTTTCTTATTTACCTAAATCAGTAAATCAATAAATCACATTTAATATTCACATCTCATTTTTTTTAAGTTGCAATTTTAAAAAATTTATACCCTGTTTTCTAAACGTTGGGGGTTAACTTTTATATTTTAACATATTTTTTTTAACCTAGAACTTTAGTATTTAGTATCAATAAATCACATTTAATATTCACATCTCATTTTCTTTTAAGTTGCAATTTTAAAAAATGTATACCTTGTTTTCTAAACGTTGGGGTTAACATTTATATTTTAACATATTTTTTTTAACCTAGAACTTTAGTATTTCATAATTTATTTTCTTTTAAGATGCGAATTTAATAATTTTTATGTATCGTTCACTTTCAAATGTGACTGATAATTTTAATATTTTTCTTTACCACGTTTAAAAAAAAAATTAATTTTTCCTACAGATTAAAATTTTTTTTTTTAAATTTGGTTCATAATTATATTTTTAAAAAGTTTTAAAAAATTTAGTTTTTTTCGTAAAATTTTAAAATTTTTGTTAAAAGTTGTAATTTATTGACCCTTACAGTAAATCAATTAATCAGTAAGTCAATGAATCAGTAAATCAATAAAACAAAAACGCAAAGCCCCACCATATCCCTCCCACCCCTCAGGGATCAATAATTCCCTTGATTAAAGTCATATTTGGACTTAATTTTTTTGTATTGCAATTTCTTTTTATTATTAATGTTTGTTCAAAATTTGTTTTATTTACCATAAAGCAGTAAATCAATTAATTAATAAATCGAACCCTCACCCTACTCCTTCCACCCACCATTCTTCATTTGACATGTATATATAAATATGTTAACGTAACAATACATGGGAAACACTTTAAAATATTTCATCAAGTGACTTGTAACTTTTATAAACCTAGGGAATGAATTATAGAATATGGCGACACTGGGCACCCATGCACGTTGCGACTTTTGGTAACAGCGCATTTTTTTCAGTGAGAAACTGTGTTTAAATATACGTATAGTTCTCAGGAGACCATTTTTCATTTAGGATTAACATTTAAAGCATTCTACCCCACCTCTGATCAAAGATCATCACCAAATTGAATATCATTTAAACCTTTACAGTAACATCATAGCACAGTATGATCATAGTGTTTGATATCATCATGTAATGACTCATAAATACTTGCACTATCAGCCAAATATTAGTACATTACTATCCTCCAAATAAAAGCAAAAGGATCATGTATTTGAACTTTTCATTTTGGATAGAAGATGAAGTATCCTTACGGACCACCCTAGAAACTTGTAGACTATAAAGTATTAGGCATTGATTCATATTACTTCAAATCAAAAGGAATGTTTTCATAAATAATCGACCTCAATATGTAATCCAGCCAGCCTCTCCTTCCCAACGTATCCTCCCTTACCTTGTCTGATATTCCATTAATTTTTGTTCTATTTTGTTTTCGTCATACGTTCAGTTCATTTCTACTCGTATTTGTTTTTTATGCTTTTTTTACTCTTATATATAACTCAAAAATTATATCACAAATAAAAATATATATATATATATATATATATATATATATATATATATATATATATATATAATATATATATAAAAATAAAAATATATATATATATATATATATATATATATATATATATATATATATATATATATAAATTATTAAACTCACAGCTTCAAAGAAAATGAATTATAAAATATTAAAATCCCAGATTTAAAGAAATAAATTAAAATATAAATGTTAACTCCCAGCGTTTAGAGAATAATGTATAAATTTACTAAAGTTGCAGCTTTAAAGGAAATGAGATGTTAATATTAAATGTGAAAATATATTGTTTTCACCTGAAAAGAAAATTTAGTAGCTAACGTTTACAAAAAGAAAACGAGATATGAATATTAAATATGCGAAAGGAAATTCAAATATAATTGTCGCAGCTCAAACGAAAACAGTATACAAGGTCTGATTTCCTTTAAATGATAACATGTACACTTTATAACAGAATTAGTCGTGAATCAAAATGAGAATCAGAATCATGAGTTAGAATCATGTATTATATAAAGTAGAGCTGCGTTAGGTGTTAGTTTGTATGTGGTAAGGAAAAATAGTATGTGTAAGGGAAGGTTAGGTTAAGTTAGGGGTGATGTTATGAGAGAGAGAGAGAGAGAGAGAGAGAGAGAGAGAGAGAGAGAGAGAGAGAAGAAAAGAGTCGTTATTTTTAACAAGCTAGGTGTGTTACATATGTTAGGTTAGGTTAGGTTTGGCTAGGTTAAGTTAGGTATGACGTTGAGAGAGAGAGAGAGAGAGAGAGAGAGAGAGAGAGAGAGAGAGAGAGAGAGAGAGAGAGAGAGAGAGAGAGAGAGAGAGAGAGAAAGAAAGAAAGAAAGAAAGAAAAAGAAAGAAAGAAAGAGTCGTTTTAATTAACAAGCATATTAAAATTTTGTAAATATATCCCATGTAAAAATTTTAGGTAAATTTACGTAATTAAATGAAATCTTATTTAGTTTCCTTGTAAAAAGAACTTGTTTTAATGCTATTTTTTACAGCTTGTGATTTATAATACAAAAATGAAATCTAAATACGACTTAAATAATCAATTGATCACTTTATCAGAGATGGGTTGAATGGTTGTGGTGGGGTGTTTGATTTATTGATTTTATTGCTTTAGGTAAATAAAAAGCAAATTTTAATAAAAGCTAGCAATAAATAGTTTTTAATACAAAAACTGGTCAAAATATGATTTAAAGCATTAGATCACTTAGTCACGGAGGTTAGGGGGGGTAGTGGTGGGGCTTGCGTTTTTGCTTTACTGCTTTGGGGTCAATAAAACAAATTTTAATAAAAAAAATAAAAATTTTCCAAAATTTTAAATATTTAAAAAAAATTTAATAATTTAATAATGAAACATAAATTTTTAATAAAATTTTTATAAAAATTCAACACTTAATTTTTCTTTTAGTTAACGTTAAAAGAAAAGCAATAAAAATACTAAACTTGCAATTAAAATGAAAATATATAAAAATGTTATAGTTTAAAGAAAATATATTCGTTATTTTTTCAAGCTATTTTTTTAAATAAAAAAATCACGAATATTTTTTATTTTTCTATTTTATTTTATTTTTTGTTTGTTTGCTTTGTTTGTTTGTTTTATAATTGATGATGGCCTTTAAATTTAACTTCAATAGAAATAAAAAAAATAAAACAAATTTGCAAATATATCTTGAAATTACAAAT
>JABUQX010129608.1:0-20000 GCA_015478945.1 Trachelipus rathkii
ATTTTATCTCAAGATCAACACTGTCCATACGCTATACCCAATATGTTCTATCGAATCTTATGGTCAGAGGACTGTCTTTGTCCGCTTAATACGTCTTACCCTATTGTACCCAAATTCCTGTATAAAAAGATGTACTAACACCATAAAGAAAAGAATTAGTCCGCAAGACTAAGAATATATTCACGTTATAAATATATTTTGAAATAAATTATATCAACAATATAATAACAACTATTACCTTATATCAGTACTTAATATAAATATAATCATCACTAGATAGAGCCTTTACGCTCATAATATATAAGTTTAATATTCCAGAGTAATCATAATAAAAGCAATATCATGATTGAGTTAATAACTACTCAATACAATCTAACAGCTATATGTAAACCCTACTCAATGTTAAACTCTATCTAATTAATCTGCAAGATATAATTCTAAATTCTGATTACTTTCTATATAACTCTTCCAAATATTATCCTATATCTATTATCAGCACTTCCACAAGGGATTAGTATTAACTTAATGCGAGCTACAGTGCTTCTTCATAAGTGAGGTAAATACGCCCCACTTGTGGGGCGCTAGATAAAAAATATGAGGGTGTTTGAAGTTATTTTAGTAATTTTAGTTCATATTCCTTTATAAGATAAACAAAAATAGTTACAGATATTTTAAGTTTTTATCTACATATATAAAAATTATATTTTTATACTTGTAAATAATAATATTACATAAATTATATTAAAATATATATATATATATATATATTATATATAAAATATATATATATATATTTATTATATATATAATATATATATATATATAATTAATATTAATTATATTAGATCCCTATGTAAATATAATAAAATTATCGATACAGTTTATTTTTTTTATTATATTAAGTAACTTGTAATATATGATATTATAAAGAACGAGAATTATTTAACGTTTTTATGTTAATTTATTTCAGTGTTCAAAAGTTTAGAATATTATTAAATAAATTATTTTTAATAAATACGGAAAAAAAGAACAAAATCAGAGCAAGAGAAAAATATAAAATTTAGTAATTAAAATGTTAAAGATAAGGCCAATGTTATTAAAGGTAAAATTCGTTTAAAGGCATAAAAAAATTGAAAGAATTTTAATTGTTAAATAAATTGATACTATCTTTCATCCAAATATTTATAATTAACCATTATACAAAGATGTTATAAGTAGTGGAATAATTTATATATAAATAGTCTTAAAGCATTTTTTAAAAATACAATATAAAATCAATTACATTACAGAAGAAGATCATTTAAAATAGCGTAATTAACTAATTATGTTAATAGAGTTATTTATATATATACCAAATATTATTATATTATTTATGAAAAGTAGTATAAAATATATTTAGTTGCAATAACCACGTCCATATATATGCTATAAGTTATTACCATTGTTAGACAGATAAAAGTCCACTAGGGAGCCTATAATAAAATAATTAGAACAACACCTAATTTTGAAAATGTTTAAGATCTGAATAGCATTAAGAAATATTTATAAATAGGTTTTGTTTGGAATAAATAAAATTGTCTTTCTTCAAATAGGTAATGTATAATGAATATATATATATAAATAAATGAAAAACTTTTACATCAATCTCACTCTATAAAAATTATTATAACAAAAATGAAATATATTTTTCGGCTCAAATAAGACGGTAATTTATATTATTTTATTAAATATTACATGTTATTATTTAAACTAAACAATACCAATAGAGGTAGAAGCATTAAGCAGGTATGCCTTTAAATACTATAATGGTACAAGAACACTGAGTCATATTATACTGAGTACTGATAAGCCCTCACTTATCATAATGTATGCACTGTGCAAAGCGGTGACGCCTAGTGTGGTTGTTATAATATATATATATTTAATATATATATATATATTATATATAATATATAATTAATTATTAAATATATATATTATAATATAGGGTATCCTACAACTTTACTGTGAAAGTCTAGGGAAAATAATCAATTTTAGGTAAGGATAAGACAGTAGGATAAACGTATATTATTAAGATATATTGCTCATGAAAGATAGGGAAAATTTACTACAAAAAGTCAGGGAAATTATTTAAAATTTCAAAACATATGAAAGAATGGTCCATAGGAACTTATTCAGCATAATTTTGATATATAAAATTAATATTATTTAACTCTACTTTCTTACTGATTATATGATCTATATATGTCGAATAATTAGATGCATTTAAATCTATTGAGAGTATGAAAGTGAATGATAGAGCCAGGACTAAAGGATGATGGTAAAGATGAGAACTATTTGTGCAAACATCTAATAGACACTGTTTTTCTTACATTCAATTCACTATTACATAATTATTCTCCTATTCTGTTCGTAGAGGTTGTTCCAAATTCATCTTTTGATTGAAGGTGATTGTGTATGGAATGTGTTCTACGATTGATCTGCCTTCGTAAATTGTATCGCTTACATATCTATTAACTTCGAACGTACGATCTCTCTAGAAATATGCAGTAAATACTTTTTGAAGGTTTTAAATAAGCATTTCCTAACCGTGGTTAACATGGAACCCAGGGGTCCACAAGGATTTTTCTTTATATTATATTGGATTTGATTAATTATTAGTTTTTACAAACGTACAAATAAATATTTAAGTTAGAAATATTATATTATATTAGGTATATTATATTAGATATATTATATTAAATATATTAGCCTAGTTAGTTCACAAAGAAGTTGTTGGGCCTATGTCCCCGATGTTTTGTTCCACGAAAATCTGGATTTAACCCATGTAGCATTTAAGATCTGGTTTCAATACTGCTGCTGAGAGAATTTCAGAATATCAAGCAAATTTCTTTGTTTCTTGATTTTCGTGAGACGCTTGGATGTAAAACAATATATCAGCTGATATATTAACAAATGCAAATACAATTTTCTATATAATTTAATTTATCAGTTAATTAATCATTCAGATAATTTAATCAGGAAAAAAAAAATAACTATAGATGGAAAATAGGGTAAAATGCATGCTGCAAACAAGATATTTAAATGACTTTGGCGGTTACTACTATCATTAAAATTATTGGAATCAACAAAACTACGAATAATTAATAAATAAAAATTAATTTACTTATTTAAAATTTTAATGATCAGAATTTTCAAAAACAAAAGAAGTAATAATTATCGCACAAATATATTAATTAATAAGGTGTTAATATTGATAGATTAATGTTTGTTTACATCTTTGAACCATTCCAGATTCGCTGCAGCGAAAATTAAAGATTTAAATTTTAGTATGTAAATCTCGCTACAGTTAGTTTGAAAATTGCTAAATCCTGATTTAAAGCTCTTTATGGAGTCTTAACCGTGAAACGCACCTGTTGTTGTTGTTGTTGTTGTTGTTGTTGTTGTTGTTGTTGTTGTTGTTGTTGTTGTTGTTGTTGTTGTGTTTTTTTAATGCAATACTTCAATGCCCCTTAGCAACCTGTAAAAACATCCCTGCTACGAATTACGGCTTAACACGTCTTCCCATGCTCGTAATTAGGTGTTGCAAGGCATCTTGTGAAATGTCTTTCCATACATACCCAAAAAATTGCTGTAGTTAAGTTAATAAAAGTGGTAGTGGATGCTGTTCCCCAATACTTCGTCTCATCATGTCCCCTGCATGAGAAATGAATTTGATTTGATATTTTCAATGTACATATACATCATTCAAATAATTATGAAAAATTTGAGTTGCGTGTGGTCTGACATTGTACTGCATCAGAATGAATCCTTCTCCAATGTAAAATGCAAATGGGACAAAGTTTGGGTCTACGAGATTGGTAATGTAGCATTTCAGTGTTTGGGCGATTAAAATCAAAATCATATTGCTCTGAACACGCTGTCAAAGAAACACAACCCACACTAATACTGATAATATGTTGTGTCGTATGTTACATGTAGCATAACTTAATTTGGCCGTCGATACACTTTAAGAGGTCAATCCTCGCTATAGAGACAAAATCTAGATTCTAGAAATAATACATTCGCCCAGTCATAAATGTTCCAGTTGACATGTTTCCTTGCGAATGCTAAACTGGCTCAGCGACGTCCCATACATAGTCATGGATCAGTTGTTGCTCTTCGAAGGTGTTAATTTCGTTCAGCATGTCATTGGTCCCACGAGCATACCCTAATTGAATTTAAAAGCTTCTTGCCGTAGTTAGCTGTCCTGAAGTGTCCGAGGCTTTGTAAATTGGTCTTCCACTGTGGTCGTTACTTGTACCCTACCTTCCCAACACTGGTTACCTCCTGGTATGCTCACTTGATTCCCTATAAAGTCGAACCTTTACACCTGAAGATATCTATAGTGAGGGTCCGTCGCCGTTCGTGGAAGCTCTAGAGGTGCGACTCTATAGAGATACCTCGGCTAGACCGCAGATTTTCTCAACTTAATCTTAGCGCGCTAATCCTATGGTGCAGCGCGGCGTTGAGAGTGTCACACGATCGAGCCATCTGAGTTTGGGCGACTCTTCAGCCTTTACTCACTCTTCCTTCTACTAGCGTGTGAGAAAACTTTCTTACCGTGCATATGTACTCCTGGAGTCTCACAACGTGATGGTCTGCAACATATCCCGCCGTCCTTACTCTGTCGCCAACCACAGCGTTGAAATCCGCGCGCGCACCAATAAAAAAGATAGAGCTTTCGCTTAAGCGACATGTTCATGAGGAGTTTTATCAGCGCTATTTGAGGGTATGAGTGTCACCGCTTTCTGTCACATATATATATACATTATATATATATAAATACGCGAACCAGAAGAAGATATCACTCACCTTTTTGAATATATCTCACTCACTTTATTATTAGGAATGATAGTAATTTATGATAAGAATTACTTCTATTGAGGTTCAGTATATAATAGTATAGATTCTCAATATAGGTATCAGTAACTTACTTTATCAATTCACAAAAAGTACGGAACGGCTCATATGAGAGTTGATACGATTTTCCATAACCTAGTCCAGCTAATAAGACTTCCCTTCTAAGCTCAGACTCCAAATTATCACGGAAATAATTTAGACTGACGCTCCTCCCTTTCGTAAAATGCTTTTAGCTAATTACCAGCACTTCGAGCTAGTTAAAGAGGATCTGCAATACTGAGTTATTCGGTAGTATATATCTGCTATGATTTATAGTGTAATGATTATCCTCTATTCGTCTTTCCCCGGTGACTTCTTTATCAATCACAGTTCATTCTCCTCCTTCTTAAATACAGCCGACCCGCTTTGACTTAATATCTTTAACATATAAATACTGTCTTTAGTAGAGGCGTATACACTTATGTGCTTTCAGGTCTTTGAGAGAACTCCACTAACTTCATCATTCTCGTCCCATCTACAAGTGATGCCATTCCTTATAATATCCCTAAGGACTATTATTCTGTACTCACTGCATCCAATGTCTTCGTTATCGACATGTACTCACACTGCTAATATACACGCTTCTACTATACATAAACCTAAGTACGGACTAGTAGACCTTTTCCTGTGATTAATTAACCTTATTTGAGATAAGGTAGAAATTCTTATCTAATGAGATCCAGCGTATCCCATACACGTCACACAGAAGTCTAGTTTATCGATTCTATGAGTAATCTGAGCTCATTATAAGCTTGAGCTTATTTCTTATCTAGAGGTACGTAAATATCTATCTATTTCCTGTCAATCGACCATCTGACATATAGCTCATTTAAACTTATATGTATTCAATTTCTCCTACGCTTCAATAATCTAGTTACTTTTTAACTCGAGTTCCTATCTTACTCCCTCATCTGGTCAATATCTCATCTTTACCTCTCACTTCCTTTCTACCCCCGCTCCTCTACTCCTCTATCCACTGATCCTCTTCCTTATCCTCTATACTCCTCACCTCCTTTTACCATCAATAGCAACTAAGTACACCAATTACGTAACGGCTCAGAACTTCACCACCCGCAACGGTCCATCGTCCAATCCTTAGCCTATATCACTACTCACACTACCGGCTCAGCGAATATCTTTTTAATCATCATCTATACGCTCCCACCTCGGGCCACTAATCTCTTAACGACATATCATGCCAGAGTTCCGACTCGCCCGTAAACATACGCCGCTATCGAAACAGGTAAAAGGGGGGTAGCTACGTGGCAGACTCCATCCGAAGCCTTCGGTGACTTAGACCTATTTTCTGACTAGCAGTACGGCAATATTCGTATGGCCCGCGACTCGACTACTTTTTTGGTTGCGACGAGTGGCACAGTACACATCCTGAGTCCGCAGTTCAATAGGGAAGACAATGGTGTGCGAGACATAGGCAGTAATCTCTATGATGGTGTACTAGAAGTCATAGTATTTATAAGTCCATAAATACGTACATTAGCAAAATAATTAATTAAAATTTGTTATTAAAAACGTAATATTGGATACCTAGCACTCTATCTATATTTATTCGTCACTCAAATTTCACGATAAATATATTAAAATACTACTTACCTATATATTATATATATATATATATACTTTTATTGAGATACTACTAACATGCTACTAGCAATTTTCAATTCTAGGCGCCAATTTATATCTTTAGACAACGCTTCAATGACGCTCTACATTATTTTTGCTTAACACATCGTAATTAGGCTTATTATAAAGCCAAGTTTATTGACTTTTATAACGTGGAAGTATGCCATAGGTAGATGAAATTAAAATCAGTAAAATATATTACACTTTTGTAGAATGTATAAAATTAAAATTAAAGTAAAAGAGAAGAGAGTTATATATTGAAATAAGATATTTCATTCAACTTTTTAGATCCCTTTAGAGATAAAGGTAGAGAAAATTGATTATATCTGATTGCCAACATATTTGGTTCATAAAATATTATATATTTTATCTTTGCCCTCCACTCTATAATTAACAGACGCTTAAGCTGATATTTGAGATTTCAACTGGCCGATGTCAATATTAGGTGATTTGCTATATCTCTACAGTGTCGTATCGAGAGCACACTCTCGCTATAGTGTCCCTTACTGTGAATACTTCTCTTCACTATTTTTGTGGTCTCTAGAAATATAACCTAATAGAGATTCAGTCTTACGACTATTTCGGCTCATAATTTCGATATAATAATATTGAGGCCAGCTTGTGTTTAAATAAAGTGAGGATGAGTGAATAAAGCCATATTCTAGTCTGAGTTGCTCACTACTATCCGTATATTGAATTGTGTCGATTAAAAGCAATAAACGATTAAACATTGATTTATGAGAGAGATTATCTGTATACTCAGCATTTGATACATATCACTATTCATATAATATACTTTCCCCTTCATTGCCGCGTCAAAGACATTATCTCATTTGGCTTGAGTTTGAGCGTTGTACCCACACTCTAAACTACTATTCAGTGTTCAATCATCCGCAGTAACTGACTCCGTCATGAAAGATTCGCACACGGTGTTTTCTAAAGAGCTCACAAGACCTACAGATGCCCTCTCTCAAGTATTATCTCACATGAAATATGTTTTGCTCGTTTCTCATTACAAAGACTCCATCATCAATAAAATTATCTTCCAAATTTTGTGTTCTTTCCCATTATTGTCTTTGGTTATTTATATATGAACTCTCATCTCTATGAGATTATTATAACCATTAGAGATGTAATGACAAGTAGTTCCTTCATAGAAAAAGCATTTGAGAGATAGATTTTAACATAATAATGAACTTTCCAAGTTGATGAAAGTTTATCAGAGCCCTACACATAACCCCTGGACTTAACGGCCTTTAACATATATATATAATATATATATTATTTATATATATATTATATATATTTATATATATATAATATATTATATTAATATATTAATATATATAATATATATATTAATAATATATATATATATTATATATATATATATATATATTAATAATATATATTATAATATATATTATATATATAATATATATATATATATATATATTATATATTTCAGAGAGCTGAATTAGGCTAAATATAATCGAGGGCATTTCTTCTATATTATCAACACCTTCAGATTCTAAAAATTTGTTCAAAATGGGTTTAAAATTCTTTAAAATAGATTCTGACATAGGGATTAGTCTGAGAAAAGGGAAGAATTTCTACAGTAGGATAGAAAATGCAAGTCTGCTAAAATTAAATTACATACTATACTGATCGTTAATATAGATATTGTTATTGCATCAGTTACAGGGGTGTAGTTCAAAATATAAATACACATTCTCTTATGTTAATTATAATATATATTTAATTGTATTATTGTTTTTAGAATTAAACTAAGCGTAAATTTTATTATATTTAAAAATACGCACATTATTAAAATAACTTAATGTATTATTAATGTATTTATAATATTATAATATTTACGGATATATTTACGTACTAATATTTATATTTATTAATATAAACTTATTGACTGTTTGTTGATACTTTTAGCAAACTCAAAATTTAAAACAATATGTTAATAAAATATTAAGAAGCAAATGCTACAAATACAATTATTTATAAAAATACCTGTTTATTTATTCAGTCGACTACTATAGATTATATACTGTAACTTGAACTATATTAAACTATATAATATATATATATATATATTATAATATATATATATATATATATAATATATATATATAAATTAATATATATATTACAATATAAAATGTGTAGTACCAGAAGGAAGCAAATTTGTGCATCTCTATTTGATAGAATTACTTAAAATTAATATAATATATATATATATTATATTATATATATATATATGGTAAATATATAATCTATATATATATATATATATATATATATTGGTATAATATAATTATATATATTAATATATAATTATTATATATATATATATTTATTATAATATATATAATATATAAATATTATAATATACTATATATATATATAATATTATATATATATATATAATATATATATCTAATATATTATATATATATATATATAAATTAACTATATATATAATTTATATATATATATTAAATATTATAATTAAATTAAATATATTATATATATATTTAAATATAATATATATATATATATATATTAACATATATAATAACATTATAATTATCATTAATTATTACTTATTTTTTTTCACCCAAGACTTAGGGGGTAAAAGGCGTCGTGATAACATAGCACCTAGAAACAGAATGTAAGTAGAAGAATATGACATATAGTCGAAATAATTAAAGCCCAGCCTTAACCGCGTCACCCATCTTATTACCCATTAGTGGAACTCGTTCGCAGTATCAAAAAACTATCCATCTAGAAGTCTATCTATCACGAACGCGCGACGTAGACCCTCACTATAGCATATCTTTACATGTATATAATAAAGTTTATCATTTACCCTATAGCCCAGGTTAGTGACCTACAACCATACCCCCTTTATACAAATAATGCTACCCATCCATTATTATAAACTCCTATATTATATTACACCTATATTCTCGCTCATTCTAGACCAACTCAACATTTCTCTCCTTCAAGCATTCATTATACTGATCTCACAACGCCAATTTTTATCTCGATCTCTCATCCACAGACGGTCGATCCCTAACACATTCCCCACTATCCTTCCGCTTAACCAACCGACATATACATTCATCCTTTTCAATATGACTACTAATAATCATCTCAACGTTATATTTCATTCATTCTTATTACAATTAATACCTCACTTATTTCTTCATCAATCACATAAATCTCTCTATACTACGTTTTTCCTCTATTTATTATACAATTCTTACTCTATACACTCACTTAAACTACAGTCCCTAAGATTGTCCTAATTACTTGAAATCACATTTGAGAAATTTATTATAGTATTATATATACTCATCATTATTCAGAACCATAGTCTTCAATCACTACTATTAGCTAAATTATAATCAACATGATAGTAAACAACATATACCTTCTAGTTAATAAAACCCAACGCAATTTCCTAAGATCAATGGTCGATTTATTAATATCATAATACAAACCAATTATTTAATTGCAATACTAAATGAACCTCATACATTCACTGTCCGTTTATTACATCAACTATATTTATCTACTTAATACTTACTGCATTAATTCATACGTTCCCCTTTATCACATCTCACATACATATATCCTAAATATTTAAACTCCATGTTTACACTTGTTGACTCAATGCTGCTCACCATTACTAACTATACATATATAACTTCACACCTGAGAGGATCATGTCCCTCACTCAATACAACCATAACCTTACTCCTTATCTACGTTTTACATTTCAAACTCCTCTATTCCATTTATATTACACACCCTGTCAAAAATTTCCATCTTAACTCAAACTCACTCTACAAACTCTCTTTCAGATTCACCACACCAAAACCCTAATCATCCGCATATAATTAAGTAGGGCGCACCCTCCACTCAACCTCCATTCTCCATCATTCTAATAACTTCCCTTGCTATCCATGCTCATACACTATAACTATATATATATATATACTATTACTATTTATTTACTACTATCTCTCTCTACTATCTCTCTCCTCTCTCTCTACTCTTACTTACTTCATCCTCTACTATATCTCCTCTCTCTGTCATTCATTCATATTACTACTTATTCTACTATTCACTTACTCTATCTCTCTATCTCTCTCTCTATATCTCTTATCTACTTACTCCTTACTGTTAAACGTTAAAATTAATTTTCATCTCTCTCTCTCTCTTCTCATTACTCAAGTACACTCTCTCTCTATCTCTTACTCTCTCTCTCTCTTCATCTCTAATATATATATATATATTATATATTATATTATATATATATATATATTATATATAATATTATATATTAATAATAATATAAATATATCATACCATATATATTATATATATATATTTAATATATATATAATATATTATTATAATATATATTATATATATAATATATATATATAATATTATATAATATATTATATATATTATATTTATATATATATATATATATAGTATATATTAATTATATATATAATATATATATATATATATTAATATTAATATATATTATATATATTATAATATTATTATATATATATATTAAATCTATTATAATATATTATAATTAAAAATATTATTAAGCTGAAATAATTACACTTATATCATATACTTGATTCAAAATATGTATAAGGGGGGTTAAATATTAATAAGTAAATGGATACCTTTCTAAACTATGCACAGTGTACTTTATATTTGACAATAGTGATATGGATAATTGACAGAGATGGATTTATTAGGATTCAATTTATATATAGTATAATTAGGTAAATTACTATAATAGCCAACTATGAATTAAAACGAGTTAGTAATAATGAGAACACATCATATATAGTCAATCTCAATCTAATATACCAATTTTTGGCACTCGAAACTACTCGTTTCTATCCGCGAGAGCATCCTCTCTATGAGCTGCCAGAAGTCAGTAGTGAGGTTCGAAGGGATCGGCATAAATCAAGCATTGCAATAGAGCGTCCCAGGATGTCTTCATGCAGAGTCAAGAGAGTAAGGGCTAAGTTGCTTGACATAACTTGATTTCCAATAATAAGTATTATATTATTAACTTCGGACATGAGAGCGGAGTCCTTGCCATGTCCAGTTAGTCCGAGAGGGTCAGCCTTATGCCGCACGTTTGACTTAGTGTCTTACTTCTATTGTATTTGATCCGGAGGCTGTTTCACTTTACTCATTTCCTTTTCGCAGAAACTCAACATAACTGCGCGAAATTAACATTTAAGTAGTCTCTAAAAATGTAATTATTTACATTATTAAAAATCGGAAGTTAGGTAATTATTTCTTTAAATTAAAAAATCCAAATAGAGAGAATAAGCGCAGGAAAATATTGTACCTCATGCTATTTTAACCAGTAAGATTCATTATAAAATAGGGATGATGTATTTTTGCAATAGATCACTTATTAAAATATATTAAAAGGAACCACTTGACAGCACCACAATTCTCTGCTACTCCTCCATTATAAATCTCTAGTGCAGAAATAAAACACATACTCTCTTTATCTAACTTATCTGATAATCTTATTAAAATGAGCAACAATGTTCTCATTAGAGTACTTTAAATCACGCTCTCAAAATACGAGTTTTTACATATCATAATTCAGACCTATAGTTTCACAATTTCAAAATTAAGACACTTCTTCGATGTTTGAGAGATTCTGAAAGCCCGAGTAGGGTTTTTTTTAGGTAAGAGAAAGATGTGTAATTTGCGAGAGCACTTCTCAAGTAACCTAAGATTCTAATCGCGTGCTGCAGGCTTGATTTCTTATCGAGTTTTTTCCATCTCCGACTACCACTCTCTTTCTCTCATCCTCCCTTCTATTCCCTTTTTAATTCCAGTCCAGTATACTTCGACAACAGTCACTAGTAAACTAATAGTGAGACTAGATGATAAATGAGGATATTAGGGAAAGACATAGAGTAATACACTTATATTATAGAAAAGTGAAAAAGAAAACATACATTAAAAATATGGGCTGTATACGACAGGTTATATTATATATACATCAAATTAGTTATATTATCTTACGTCATAAAATATCATTGAGTTCCTTATATATTATACCGTATATACTTTTTACTCAAACTTCTAACTCATTTTTTATTATATTGATATCTGTACTTCGAGATTTTCTGTCTTAGATAGCCTACTCTTATTATTTCTAGAGTAGAGAGGCTCATCAATACTCGCAGAGGTATGAAACATAAAATGTCTCCAACCGTTTGTTGCTTGCAATGTGAACCTCATCTGTAGAGGGTTTTCTTATTAACCTTATACTGAATTACCGCGCTTATAACATAAGCTAGCCTCAGCTTATAGATGAGACCGTAGTAGAATTTTATTGGACAATCCGGAACTATAAGTTTCTTTTTCCCGATTGAACAGTAACCTTCCAATATATGATATTCCATCCGTCTTCCTTCCCAATGCATTATTTATCAATTCTGTTTTGTGCTCCATTCGAAGACCGTTTGGAGCTTTGCTCCGACTGGTCTAGTTCGCGGTGGATGGACCAATCACAGTGGTTTGTATGTTTCGGGTACACGAGTTTTGTTGTTTGTTGGCCGATAGATGGGCGTTGGGTTCTAATGGCGGTAGCCGAGGATAGCTTTTGGTTGGGTTTTGAAGGAAACGTTTGTCCTTTTAAATAGAGAGAGAGTTTTGCTTTCTTGATGGTCAATTATTTTTATTTCTTCGTAGATGCCTTACACTCTTAATATTTTTCTGATCATTTTTAATATTAAAAGACAGATTTTAGACTACGAGAGTTAAAGATGTTTTGACAAAAAGGAAAAATGAGTCTTAAATATTATCATCCTTTAATCTGAATTTACATTTTATAAATTTACCGAGGCCTTTGCCATACAATTTCAGGAATTTGCATTCTCCCCTACGCTACTGCGCGTCGCTTAGCTTTACAAGGAACAATTATATAGTTATATGGCAAGTCCCCGTCAGAGGGTTTCGTAGCTTTGACAATTGTTTATTTAATAAATTTTTAATCATCTTTGATAGAAAACAATAAGATAATTTTTTCTCTAAAATATGGAATTCTTTTTTTTTTATATGTAATTGATTTACGAAATAATATTAAAAATGCTTATTTTCCTCTTATATATAAAGTCAGTATATTTTTACAAACAATTCAGGGAAATCATAATTCCGTTTTCTATTCGTTCGGATTCGTCCCAAAAGAGGTTTTTTTCCCGAACTTTTCAAATTTTGAAAAAGGCCATTACAATAGATACATAACTTCATTGTAAAACTCACTTTAATATCCGGATAAACATAAAATAGTTGCAACTACGAATGGTTAAGGTAGAAGAACCCAAAATATTTATTTATTCAGGTTGGAGAGGAGGTTCAAACCTCTTTCCTGAATCACCTTCAAAAATAAATTCAACCTCTTATTTGCATAAGCTTCAAAAGAAGATTCAAATTCTTCTCTTCATCAAAAACATATGAACAATTATTCTCTCTCTCCTTTTTTTTTTTTTTTTTTTTTTTTTTTTTTTTTTTTTTTTTTTTTTTTTTTTTTTGTTGAAAATATTCAGTTGGCTTTATACATCATTAGCGTGGATATCTCTGGCTTGCCTTTCTCATAAGCTAATTCCGCCAGCTTCCACTCGTCAGTTGAGGCCAGCAGGCAGCCTATTTGAAAGTTGCCGCGACATCTTGCCAGAATGCAAAGTCATTTTTAAATAAATTAATTTGAAATATTTATTTGTTATATATTTTAGCACCAACTTTTATGAATTTTTAATTGAATTTATTACTAAATTATGAAGTAACTTTCATTTCAAAGTTGTTATTTATTTATTTTGATCTAGACTATATTAATATTTTGAGCAGTTTGCATATTTATTTTATCTAGCGCTTGATGGCACCTCAACGGTTTGCGTTCTGTTGGCCGTTTAGAAATTTTGGCTATAAAATCTTTTCATGGCTAGTCTATAATAATTTTATATATATATAAATAAATGGATAATTTTCATGCAACACGAGATAATAGAATTATAAGACAAAACACCTTACCAATTTTTGGACTTTGATTTACATTTTGTTTTGCCGATTTCGGCTTTATTTTTGAAATACCATTTGTATCGTTTGTTAATATTTCTAACTTGATTATTTTTATCTGAATTTTTAGTTGTTATTTTTAAACCAAGATGGCGCATGCCAAGCCATTTACATAGATTTACGGGGGTCTTTTATAGTATCACAATTTTCACTTATTTGTCAATTTTCGACTTTTGCATATTTATCACTATTGTTTATTTTTATTATTTTTATTTTTATTTTTATTCTTATTATTATTATTATTATTATTATTATTATTATTACTATTATTATTATTATTATTATTATTATTATTATTATTATTATTATTATTAATAATAGTAGTAGTAGTAGTAGTAGTAGTAGTAGTAGTAGTAGTAGTAGTAGTAATAATTTCCTTAACTACCATTTTTGATTTCTGATTAAAAGTGTTTTTAATGTTATTCGATGATATATTTATTTTTCTCCTTTTTTTTTTCTAATTTTCGATTTCGTACACAGCGTCGGCCATGTAGGCGAGGGTGTGTATACTTACACACGAGGTGATTTTGTGGAGATTTTCGTACACCGTTTGAGGTAGGCTTTTTAGAAAAAATTCTTTCACAAAGTGGGTTCTCTATTGAGAGAGCTTTTTGCGCGTTTCCTTCACCGATGGTCTCCCTCAAACGAGAAAGGAATTGACTGGGGAGTTCGTTGGCAAGCAGTTTTATTTGGGTGACGTCACTTGTATTTTGTTCTTTTGATATTGAGTGAGTTCTTTTAATTGTTTTCACCAATTCTTTATAAGTGTTATTTTTGATTGGGATTTTGATCGTGGCTAATAACTTAATGGGGAGCTTTGGCGCTATTAATCTTAATTTTTCTTGGTCACTTTTTATTTTATAAAGCTTAAA
Organism: Trachelipus rathkii; assembly: GCA_015478945.1. NCBI lineage: Eukaryota > Metazoa > Arthropoda > Malacostraca > Isopoda > Trachelipodidae > Trachelipus > Trachelipus rathkii. The sequence goes on from JABUQX010129608.1 coordinate 15,618, forward strand.
TAGATTGTTTACCGCTTTCAGCCAAATTTGAACGTCATTTTCAAGAAAATTTGGAAGTGTGATTGAGTGTGCAAACTTGCTTAGTGTTTTGCGAGAGGCGGGTAGCGTGATTTTCAACTCAGCCTCTGATGACGAAACATATGGGTCTCCCTCCTCATGCGAGGGGGAAAATCGTTGGGGAGATCTTTTCTTCCCTCTTTTAAAAGTGGGTTTCGCCTTAGTTTTAAGGCTTAATATTCTTTTTTTGTTGAATAACTAACCATTTCTATAGCCTTGTTGTTCTTGACTGGGTTTTGGCGTCGTTTTGAGTCAACTGGTTACCAGGCGTTGGTTTAGGCCTAAATCGAGAGCTTGAATTTGGAAATTTTCGCTTTCCGCAGTAATAACGACTTTAATTCTCTTATTTACTGATGTTATAAGAACTTATTCTTTCACTTATTAAATTTTGAAATGAATAAATATATTTTTGGCTTTGAAACCACATATCACCAAATATTTTTAGCCCTTTTAAACAAAGTAACGATTTTTTTTTTTTTTTTTTTTTTTTCGATTAATTTGAAATTTTCGCAATTTAGGCACTACTGACACCAAATTAGGGGGCAAGGGTCACTTTAGGGGTTTTCGCCCCCTAATTGTCACTACTGGGTTACCACAATGACGTCTAGGCCGAAATCACTTTCGACAGTCATAGCAGGGGGGGGTAATTAGAGTACTTCAACGCAGTGCTTTATTTTGACAATAGTGATATGGACAATTGACAGATAGGGATTGGATCAATTATGTAAATTAGGTAATTCTAATGCACAAGATAACGTTAGTAATAATGAGAACACACATATATAAAACTACAAATATAGGAATAAACAAACAATCTGAATGACCTGTGAGTATGAGGTCGAGATTGATAACGCCTCATCGTAGGAGGGCTGTGCTAAGACTGATCATGAGGTAACTTGGCATCGTCCCTTGTCGGGCACTTGCCGCTAAGTTTCGCTCTTTGTTTTGGCTTTTTCTTCTTTTGGGAAGAAAAAGGCATAGCGAAATTAATTTTCCGAACATGACATTATTCTAGAAAAAGTGATAGTAAATTTCCGTAGATTTTCATAACCCTCAGTGCCATTGAACATTTTTGGTTACCTTGTAGCCTCAGCCTCAGATAATTTTATGGCATAATTTTGCTCTGCTTCTAGGGTTTATTGTATAATTAATTTAAATTCTTTTTGTTTATTTTGTATAATTTTTTTGGCTGTTATTTGAATTTTTATAACAAGTATTAAATTAATTTTAATGTTAAATATTTAACATATTTATATCTAATCATGGTCCCAGCAGGGCAGAAATGTTATACATTAAATAAATGTTTACATATATACTTGCGCTATTTACTAAATTTATCCTTCTATTAGGAGCAGGGATGGCAATTTTGGTGATTTTTTTGATTTTTTTGTTAAAAATAATATATTGTATTTTTTTAGATTTTTTTTTAATATTTTTTCTATTTCTTCAGATTCGTACCGCAACGCACTACATCGTTGGTAACTTGGTAACTTGCAAATTGTATTTTACGTGACGTTACGAATCCAAACAATCAAAAATATCAAATAAAATCAAAAAAAATCACAAAATTGATTTTTTTTTTAAAAAAAATCAAAACATCACCAAAATTGCCATCCTGTTTATAAGTAATGAACTACTAACCGAAATAGTATATACATATATATACTTATATATATATGTATAATTATATAATATATATATTAGGATATATATTGAGTATATATATATATAGCTAATTATATATATTATGTAATATTAAATCACTTATATATATATATATATATATATATAGGTGATATATGCAGGGGCGGCTCGTCGCACAATTTATAGGTGGTTGCATCTTACATAGTAATAACAATTTATATATAATATATATATATATATATATATATATATATATAATATATATATATACTATATAATAATATATATATATATATAATATATATAGAGTATAAAACCAATAATATAATTATATATATATATATATATATTATTATTAGTGACATGAAGCAGGTAACATCCGCATCCGCGAGCATCCGCACATTTATTAAAGATCCGCACCGCATCCGCATCCGCGCTTTGCCTCTGCGGATGTTGCGCGGATGGTTTTATTGTCGAGAATTTAATAAAAAAAAAGTTTTAATAATAAAAATACTTAGATGAATCTGAAAAAGAAAAATGAAATATGAGTTGAAGGCAATTCAAAACGGCTTGATATTCCATATCTTTATTATTATCAAAGATATTCCAACTCGCTGAATAGTACACTTCATATGATGTAAAAGAAGTATTTTCTCAAAGAACTTGCTATCGTACGCCACGTTCCGTGATTCCAAAGTTAGCATTCTTATTATGTGGAAAATGATATCATATTCACACTGCATAAGCTATTGAAACAATTTGAAGAAACTTCCAAAAAAATCAGCGCCTCTACAGCTTTCTGTCTCCAGATGGTAATACTATATTTGGAGCCATTCTCAATTCATTTTTTGAACCATCTTTAAATGAAAATGATGAAGCGATTTTAAAAAGAATGAAAGATGTAATTAAACTAGAGCTACAAAAACGCTTTGGGGTTCTGTGGAAATTAATGCCTTCATACTATTGCAACTTTACATAGATTCCCGTTATAAAGGCAAGTTTTTTTTGTAAAACAATAATAGAAAAAGTTAAATCGTTACACTTTTGTGTTGCAATTGAAAACATTCAATCCGAACAGTCTATATTAATTCGCCATCCATTAAAGGGAAAAAATGAAATCTAACAGAACCAACACTTCTACAAGTTAAATCAATAACAGATTCACTGGAAGATTTCTACAGTCCAGTAGTGATGAAAAGACATACCTATTACCAAAAGCAATGTAGTGCAAATGATTGTGAAAACTATCACCAATAAAAACTGTATATCACCGCTCAAATGAATCCCATCAGTCTGGTGGAAAGTTACAAGCAACATGTTTACAAACGCTTGAGTAAACTCTTGCAAGGAAATACTTGGCTGTCCTCAACTTATGTCTCCAAAGTTCGAGAGTATGTTTTAGCAGATGCTGGCTCTGCAGCAGAAAATTCGCCATGTTTCTCAGGCCACACCCTTCCTAATATTTGAATTTCATACTTGCAAAACCAGTCCATACTAATCCCCATTTTTGTAACTTCTCAAACTTTAAGGGCGAAGGTTTGGGAAAGAGGTTGGTGGGGTGCATTCGAGTTGGGTCCCCGTCCCGCGTACCCTGTAACAAAATTATACTTAATAGATAGTGGCTAAAACTCGAAATATATATATATAATATATATAGTAATATAATATACATATATAATAATATATATATATAATATATATTATATATACTATAATAACTACTATATATATATATATATATATATATAATACTATATATAATTAATTCAAACATTCCGCATCCGCATCCGCATCCGTCGGATGCGAAAAAAAATAAATATTACACTAAATATATAATATATATATATAATATATAGTATATATATAATATATAGGTAAACATATATAATATAATATATATATATATATAATATATTATATATATATAATATATTTATATATATATATATATATAATATATATATATATATATCACCACTTCGCCTCATATATTAATATAGACTATAATAATATTATGATTATATATATATATATATATATTAGCATAGACTTTTTAGTAAATTTATTATCACATATATAAAAAGTTTTTTACCTATCAAAAAATTTTGACTATTATATTAATAATATATAATAAAATAATTATAAATAAATATATATTTATATTAATAATCTAATATTAATTTATATAATATATATATATTAATATATATTATATATATATATATTAATATTAATATATATTAATTATAATAATATATTAATATATATAAATTAATTAAAGTAGTTACAGATACTTTCCAACGGCCCCGTGGAATATTTTTAATTAGCCGTTGAGAATTAGGGGCGCCTTCTCCACTCTAACTACAACTTCCTGATCGTACGTAATAAAAAAAGTCGAGATATAAGCCTATTATATATATTTATCGAATAACATATAATAATAAATGACTAAATTAATTAAATAAATTAATATAATAAAATTAAATTATAATTAATCAATTAAAATTACAATAATATTAATTATAATTAATAAAAAAAAATAATAAAAAATAAACAAATAAAAAAAAAATAAATAAAATATAATATATATATGTTAATTAATATATTTTATAAACTCAAAACTTATCAAATTTCGTTAACACGATTATACTGAATTCCCTGCGTCCACCCCCCTTAAGGGGG
>JABUQX010129609.1:0-24663 GCA_015478945.1 Trachelipus rathkii
CCGGCTTGACAGAGAGCTTGCTGAAAAGTAAAAGCTGGGACATACATAGGAAGAGATGGAAGAAAAGTTCAAAAAGAGAGATGAAAATAGGAGTGAATAGTCATATTGAGACACATTTTCTACTTAGGGGATACTTTTCAAGTGCCAAGATCAATACTTTGAACCGTAAAATGGAGAAAAGGTTTCAAATGGGAATCTACTCGTGATATCATGTGGAGTTGAAAGACCTGAATACACTTATTTCGTAGTCTGCGCCCAGATATGAATAGTAATTGAATTAGAACAATCATGAATTTCAAGACCAATGCGAGACCCATTAATGAGGTGCTGGAGATGGTCTATAAGTCTCACAACATGGACGGAGTTAAACCTTATAGGGGAGAATATGTGGGGAAAGAAGAGAAAAAAGGATGTGATTCACAATGACACTAAATTGGTGATGATTAAAAAAGCGAATAATCATGTCAATGGAAATGTATAATGAATTATAAAAATATAAAACTGAAAAAACATAATAAATATCATAAATAAAACAATAATACATTAAGAAAAAAAATAAATATAATAAATAATAATATCATAAAAAATATTTGAAATAATCATAAGTGTAATTAATATATAATTCTTATTTTATACATCTAGGGAAAAGTGGTCAGCACTGGTAATATGAGCAAGGTGCATTTTAGCGAAAGTATCATAAGTATAAAGGCGTGAGTGAAATTATCATAATGAATTGTATTCTCTGTTGATTAATGATTAATGTAAATATTTGTTTATAATTATGTTTATATTAAAGGCTTCAAATAAATGATATGACTGTGAGTTAGAATAACATTTATTTTTATTATTCTTGATAATTTTTCAATAATTTTTTAGAATTTAAACAGGATCTTAGGAAAGTGCTGTACTCCTTTTATTCATAGTGTAGTTTGTATAATCTTATATATAAAGAACTTATCAGAGATTTTTCTTGACGTTAAAATAGAATATAGGTTATGCACACTCTAAGTCAATAGGCCAGTTTAACCAATGTTTTTTTATAAAGGGTATTTGATTTTCATTTTTAATAAAATGTATGCCGATTTTAGTTTATTTTTTTTGTTTTATTTCATTTTCTTACATCTTTGTTTTCATTTTTATGTTACTAAGGTTTCCACCATTGTTATATTATTATATTATGCGTATAGCGGGTACAACTTGTAATTATTTTTGATTTAAAGTGTTTACCAAAGATTCTTATTATTATATCCTCTCTATTTTCAGATTCATTACTGTAATTTTATATATCTTACTTTATTCCTTCAGGTTTGTCCGATTTCACCCTTCCACAATGAAGTTATCAAATTCAATCCATATTGTTGACCTGTACTATTTATTTACTTACTTTATATTTACAGATTTTATTTTACTTTTCATTATTCTATTTTCTTGTTTATATATTTAATATGTTATAATTTCATTTGTACTCTTATTATTAGTTATATTTTTTTATTTCTACCTTTATTCTCCTAATTTTGTCTTATTTTGTTTATAGATAATTATATGTTTTTTCCTTTCTTTTTATATTATTTTTTAAAACATATTATATTTGCCCAAAAAAATGTTCCGAGCCTTAATTGGATAGTATAAGGTTTCAGCTATATAAATAAATAATAAGAATGACCTGTTTAGATTGAAGTTAATGTGTTCGATCGGAAATCTGGGCGTGTAGGTTTGACAGAAAATGGATTAAATGAGAAGAACGTGTTAGAGAGTTGTGTGGTGTGAAGAAGGGTCAAGTGAGAGAATAAACGCAGTTATTTGAGATGGTTTCGTATGTGGGAAAAGATGAATGATGTCCATAGGTGTTACAGTGGGATAGGGTAGTGTGTTGGAATTGACCGGCTGTGTGACCGAAGAAAGGTGGATTGAGATTAGTAAAGAATTGTCGAGAAGGAGAGAAAATGTAGGTGTGGCAAAGGTGAGAACAAAGGTGCTAATTAGGAGTGAAAGGCAGGGTTTTGTGAGGGGTGGTGTGGCCACTGCTAAGGTGAACTCCTACAGCGTTGAGGATGATTGCATAGTGTGTGCTGACGCATGAGCGTCGTGTAGGTTTTCTGACTGTGATGAGTATTAGAGGGGGGGTAGCGGGCTTTCCTTTTTCGACTTTATTGTCACTTATATTCTTCTCTACTATTCTTTCCACTGCATGTACAACCTCATCCCCCCACGTATTGGGAAAAAGAAGGAAGATGATGAATATAATACAATTAATATATTATATATATATATATATACCCCCTCATAATATTTATAAATATAATAAAAACAAGCAAAAATTATTACTAGAATTTATAATACCAATTCATCTCTGTGTATGGGCGTAAGCCTATTTAGTATCATATATTTACTATATTCTGCTTTATTGGATATTATATTATATATATATATATATATCGGTATATATACTTTTTTAATATATAGTTTAATATAACATATATATTATATAATATATAGTATAGCTGCCGGTACATGATTATATTATAATAAGAAATTTTATTTACTTTATATACAATATATTGGTATTATGTATTATTTCTATTATTTATTATAATCATTATATTATTTATTTATTATATATTATTATATAATTTATTTATTATCTACCTTTTCCCAATGATGGGGGGTGAGGTGCGTAGACAAAATACAGGAAAGAAAGTGTCCGAAGAAAATGAACCCTTTCGAAAAAGAAGCCCCCCCACCCGCATTACACGCCCATTTATATATTTTTAATTTATTTATATATGTATTATTTATTCTCTATTAATATTAATTATTCTATATTATCAATTTTTTAATAAAATATTATCTGCTTAACCTTTTATTATTTTTTAAGAGTGATTTCCGTGGATAGATTCCTTTTTTCGAAGAATCTGAAAATAACAATGAGTGGTATAAACAAGTCTGGAGTTTATAGGAAATCGGAAAGCGGAATCGTTTATAAAGTGAAGATGACTCATCAGTGCATCGCCTGGGTAATTCACAAAGATCGATGCCATGGATCAGAAGCAGTCACTTGATAATTGAAAGGAGATGATGTATATTGTTAGTTCCACGCTATTAATCTTCAAGTCTAGCAAAATTATTCCCGTACCATATAAATTCTCATCATCAATTCTATTTATTATGATTATCTTTAACATGTAGATTAAGTAGGTGGGAATGAATAGGAGAGGAAAAAAAAGGATAGGGAAGAGTAGCGTAGTGAGAAAGATGTACGTGATGGCGATGAGCGAGAAGGATGAACTTTATGATGAGAGTACCATCGTTAAGAATATCAATTGAATGTGAATGTTGATGAATATGAAACAAATTTGGACGTAAATAAAGGAAGCCTTTGGAAGCGATTGCAAAGAAGTATGTGGATGGTACTAAAGTAGGAATTAAGGAATGTCAAGCTCTCCTAGTGACGGTGGAGAAATGAAGACAGCGTGCGATGCAGTGCAGGATTTCAAGCTAAAAATGGGTGATGGTTGAATGTTGTGAAATGAAGAGGTGATGCAGCGGTTAGCAAAAATGAGGTGTGGTGGAATGTGGTGAAATGGAGAGGTGATGCAGGCGGTTACAGCAAAAAAAAGTGGTGGTTGAATGTGCTAAAAGAGCCATGATCAGCGAGCTTGTCCCCACTTTCTAAGCATAGGTTCATTCATGTCTGTGTCTTGCCACATATCATCTTATGATCTCGTTATGCTACTCTAAAACCCCTCACTTAAGTAAAGAATACTACGCCATGAGCACTATTCTGATAACTATTCACTTCGCAAAAAGAGAAAGGATGCAATGAGGGGATGAAATATCTGGATTTAAAATATAAGCGAAAGCGAGAATTTCTTTCATGTGAAACGCTGCTAATCGCTGAATAATAGGTCTTTAATATAAGGGAGGATAAGCGCGGAGGGAACATCTATAACATATCGAATCATATAATATGCTATATGAAGATCTAATTTTATGATTTTAGGTAGAACCTTAGATGAAATTATTGTTAATTTGATTTGTAGGCGATAGCCAATTGAGGTTGACAGCTTATTACGTAATAATATTGACATATAGTTGGAAGCTACATGTAAACAGTAAGGTCATAATGATGAATACGGTATTTATATTTGAGGGAGTTTATAGGTAAAATAGGTATTTATTGTGGGAGAGTGAGAGGTATAATAGGATGAAGTAGGTAATTGATAAAAATATAACGGATTAAAATCTCAAGTATAGATAGAGTTTACACAGGTGAAATGACATCATAAGAGGGAGGCGATATTGTAAATTATAAGTGGATATGGAATAATAAGTATGAATACTTGGCGATTATATGGAGAGGTATAGTTGGAAAGTATATATTGAAGGACGAAGGAGCTCAGACGAGTTACTCTTTGGATTAAAGCGGATAGTGAGGTATGATTGAAAACCTCTTGGTATAAAACGGCATACGGTGACGTTTATCAGTTGCGGGATAGTTGATCAGGCAAATGAATGTAGTATGAACCCTAGTATTATATGATTCAAAGAGAGAGTAAAGTTCGACTGGAGGGATGGGATTGAGCGAGTATTAAGAAAAACGGGCACTTTGATAGTTAGTGGTTGGGAAGACATATCGGTAGCTTGCGGTCGTTCATTCTTGAAAAATGATGATGTGGAGAACAAATGAGAGGTGAAAGAATGAATAAAAATAATGAAAAATAAAGTAAATAATATGAGAATAATCTCAGAGAAGAACGCGATTATGGAATTAATTATAAAGATCTCTCCATATCATCAAGTTGAGGGTAGTTTGCAAAACTTTGTAAGGAATAAAAGTTAGGCCTGAACAATAGTTTTATGGAAGTAATTAGTGAAATAAATTTTTCGATTTTTTTTAAAGTGCATAGTGATGGAAGTCATCGTGAAGAAGTGTGCGGTCATCTATAGATCAATAATGTGGTTTAACTATAATCCATTATGTTTAAACAAAATTGATTGGTTGTCTAGCTTGAGGTACAAGAGAATTACAGGTGGTAGCACGTGATGGCAGGCTCCGATGCCGACTTGGGCAAAGCAAATATGAGGGGGGGGATTGTATGGAGATCCCGTCTGAGGGATGATTGGGGGGCGGAGGAGACCGGCACCTGAGAATCTAGGGACCAAATACAAGAGCGTGCGGGTGCTCGAGGTATGTAGGCCGAGCTCTCGCGCTATGGAGAGGAAATAATATCCTGAGGCAGGCTTGGCACTCGAATTGGTTTCCGCCACGGAGAGCCGTTTGAAGTGCTCGAAGAGTAACCTGAGTAAGGTCCGATAGAACTTTGTGGGAGTAAAGGGACAGCGCTCGGGGGCATGTGTCGGGAAGGTAGTATTTTGTTTCAAGAATTGTGCTCTTGGGAAGTGATTCTGTTGTAAAAAAATAAAAAAATTAATTAGATAGATATAAGCATTCATTTATTTCTCCGACGAGAAATCTAGAATGAATATCTAAAAAATGAGAGGGATGTGAGAACCTGTCTTCAAAATAGAATTATGCCAAAGACCAGTCGACGATGAAATTATTTTTTCAATCTTTTATTATTTTATTTACTCATTGTGCGCTATTTCCAAAAAATTTAGCCGATGGATTCAATACCAATATATGCTATTCAAATCTTCTTTCAAAAAGTTCCACGGGATCACTGTTACGTAGGCACGTCTGTAGTCCCATATCTGAGACCAGCATACTCACACATAAAAAATAGTCTGTAGGTTATTCTATTCTTTTATCTTTCATCAAACTTTTTTTTTTTTCTTATTAACTTTTATGACGAGAAAGTCGTGTTTCTTAACAAAAAAACAAATTAGAGAAGAAAAAATAATGTCTGGAGCATTTCAGTTTCTTACTGGTATTTTCGCGGAGAGATCCATGTATAAATGAATGAATAATATTGTAATTGTTCTCTGATACGAGTAATACAGGGCATTGACGCTGAACCATTAGGTTATAAAAATAGGTGGTGTATTGTGCTCCCTTATGTATATTAATGAGGGCTCTAATAGTACTTAATGGCAATTATATAAATTACCGTATAGTAGCATTGATGATTATAGATTATGGTTGTAAAATGAATTATATTTCAGAATATATTTGAAAAGCTTAATAGATTAGTTATATGGGAGTTAGCATTGGATGTGAAGTGGAGAGATGGATAGCGATAAAACTAGGTTATGATTTATAAATATCATATTAATTCTACTTAAAAGTTACGGTACGAAGACAGAGTACAGGTACAACTTAAGGGCGGTTCAGTTAAGTAAAACAATAATAGAATTTACTCCTTATCATTTGAATAGGGACTCTTACTAGGCTAGTAAGTGATTCTATGGGAATATATATCATCACATTGTTACGGGAGAATCGTCTTAATGAGAAGTAAACAAAGATGCTGTTTAGGAATAATATTGCGACACTATTAGATCCCAGTATAATAACTATCATGAGCCTTTTAATATCCTATTTACATGTAAGATAGGAGTATTTGAATCTTAGAACCGGGGTCCTGCTGTTTGGAGGAACGGGTCGGTCTTGTACTTAGAGGTGCAAGTTATGCATTTGGTTACTGGAGTTTATACCATGAGTGCTGGGTCATGTGGGTTTGTTCGGCGTAGTCAGTGAAATTATACAAACATTATTTGTTTTTCTTAACTATATAAATATAATCTAACTTCGTGAGTGAGTTTGTTGCGATCCTGCTAAGCCTGGGATGAGTTCAGTCTTCGGTGCACCTCACGTGTGATGAATGTTCGACAATATGGAATAGCTCTGTTAGAAAAGTTAATGTGTCTACAATTTAACGCGGATAGTTCTCGGGCTACTTGCCTCATGGCTCTCGGCGGTTGCGGTGATTTACGTGGCGAAAATTTTAGATTCACATAAGGTAACTTGGGAATTTATTCAAAAAGTTGATACGACTTCATTTATAACAACTTTCCGCTGTAAATACGATCGAAATTTATCCCGTTTGCGTTTTTTGTTAGCTTTTCTTTCTGTACAGGACTTGGTCAGCCAGAGCGGGAGGGGAGAAAAGTTGTTGTTGATTTTTTTAGTTATCTATGGATTGCTTTTTTAGACATAACGATAGCTTGTAATTAGTGATTATGGGGCAGTTAAACTTGAGAGCTTCACCTGCAACTCTAATGACTGTCTTTTTTCTTAGTGATAGTTATTTTGTTGTTTTTTTTTTTTTTGTTTTTGTGTTTTTGTATGTCGTTTCTGTTTCTGTTTTTTTGTGTGAGTGAGACCGTGGATTTGTTTGGTGGTGCGCTTGTGTCGAAGCTGATGCTTCGGTCCTACCCTGCACCAGGATAAACTTCTGGTACTAAGGGACAAGTCTGTCCGCAGCGCTAGCCGGTAACAACGCCCCGCGGCATCAGGCCATCCGAACAACAAGCAGTTACAAGGCGCGCGAAACCTTACATGGGTCTTGATGACGTATATGCGAGTTTAATATGAGTTTCATTTTTGCCATTAGTTTTCTTTGGTGGGCCAGTGTGGCTGTTCCTTTGTGTCTTTGCATTTTTCTGAGACCGAAAATGGGGCAGAATCTTAGATAACTCGGGATATCTGTGTTAGTGAAAGAGTCAATATATGATCTTGTCAACTCTTACTTTTTGCTTACTTATAATTTCATAGATATTCGAGACCTTATAACAGAAAATAAAAAACAACTGAGAAAATACTCCATACTAATAGATTTCATACTCTTTTTTAATCTATCCATAATGGCGTTGTACATCTTTCACGAAACTTTAAATATATAGTTTTCAATTATTGAGTAGACATTTATCCCTCTTTAAACTAATTACTGAATTTATATATATACTATTACTATATCTATTACTATATCTATTACTTAGTATATCATCGTATAATATATATTTACTATATTAATAATCTATCTATTACTTATTCGTACTATATTTCATTATAATACTTATTCTAATATATCTACTATCTATTTCTTATCATTTCATATCTCTTCTTCATTCTCTAATTCTAATTATTATCTTACATCCCTATATATTCTTATTTTTGGGATTATATAACCTGCTATAGCTTTCAAAGCTTCGCGTTCACGAATATCTTTTCCTATATTAATACACTATCTTCTCCACTCATAACCCCTCTTCACGAATCATAACATGATCATGATATAACATCTAGAGAACGTGTAAATTACCTCAATAAAATCTATCATACAGCATCCAGGACCCCAGACTCCATAATTTCAATTTTCTCCCATGCACTTAAAACGAACCTGAGAGATTTAATCTTGCTAATCCTCTCCTAATTACGAGTTACATCTTCAGATGGTGGAAGTCTGGCATAACGGTCAACAATACATTACCCTTCATATCTTGGTAACTAGAGTCGAATGTGAAGACGAATTTTAAGCACATTCTACTTTTAGTTTGTAGTACATTAAGGATCGTCAATTGATTCTTTTAGATAAACAATAAGCAACTATGGCTGATGAGAATCTTCGGTACTCACATTGGAATTATAACGTTTAAAATCTTGTTTACTTAGAATATCAGTGCGGTATTTACAAGAAAGTTCAAAAGTGAAAGTCATAAAATTATTTTTAGTTGGTGGTGTAGAAATTTCTACATTTCTTCTAACCGAGGAGAACTTCAATAAGATAGTCGTTGCCTTAAGGATACTCTTAAACCCCTTAAAAGAGTGTAACACAAAGGTAATAACCTTACATTTACATTGTGGCCTTTCTACCTGCTAATGCTTTCTTGTAGCATGACCTTCTTCCTTGCCCGAATATGGCCCAGATTTTAATATTACATCTCTGCTTTGCACTTCGATCGAGAATCACACACACGGTTTCTAGACAGAATATCTAATACTTTAGTAAGTAAGAATTTGTACCCCAAATTATTAGGTTTAAGCCTTCCATCTTGGGGGCCATTTACCAGATCATATCAAACTTGACGGACTTATCCCTAAACAGAACGGAACAACATATCACTCTCTACCAACAAAGGCCCAGGTATCTATATTTAAGGTATTCAGAATTACAGACAATACAACTAACTCGACAAATAACACATCAATATATACGACGCGCCATCATCAGAGCAACAAAACGTCAACCTTACGGACCCATTTATGTAACCTCAAACACATACAACTACAAGAAACAGATTATATAGTATACTAATACGTCTTGCTTGACATATCTTCTTTTGCCTTATTAGATATAATAATAGATCAATACTCTATAGGTTAATTCTATATATAGATACATAAAATAATCACTCACTAATCTCTTAGAAAATAAATATGACTAAAATAATGCAGACCATTCTATACTAAGTATATTTATAATATTATAAATTAATTATATATACTGGGGGAGGTTAAAAGGTGATTCTAGCATATTAATAGCGAAATACATAAGAGTTTTTGTCACATTACATTTAACTGAGTATTAAAAAATAATTTCATCACAAGATACGTCAAGGAATTGTAGATATTTTTTTATAGATTATTGGTTCAATTATGATATTATAATACTATATTTTATTAAAATATTATATATCTAAATAAAGCTTTTGTCATGCTTTAACTACTATTATCTACTCATCTTTCTGCTACAAATGCTGTCAGCTAACTACAACTAAACTACTGCAACTCAACTACTACTCCTACTACTAGGACTGGAAGCTGAAGGCTGGGACTACTACCTACTACTAACATTTTAAGCTGCTAATAAGGACTGACTTAACTATAATTTACTACATACTAGCACTATTGCTTACTTTGTGGTGTGGGTATGTTGTAGTGAACCTAACGGGTCTGATGAGTGTTAAGGTCTGTTCAGGATTTGATTTGGCGTGTTGTGAGCGTTGAGCTCGCTAAGGTTGTTCGTGTACGGGCGTCTGATGTACGCCGTAATCGGCGTTGGTATATCCGGATGGATGTTGGTTAGAAGGTTAACTTGTGTGGTAGCTGTGGGACCGAAGCACAGTGTAAAAAGTCCTAAAAGGATGCCTGAAAGGAGAAGATTGGGTTTGGACCGATAGAAGGTAGTGAACGGGGGGGGTTGTGAGGTGGTCTTGTGGGCCTGGCCAGGGGATGACCGCTACATTGACAAGATACACAGTGAGGGTCGGTCGCATTTCTCTCGTGAATACCTATGTGGTGGATAATTTCCAATGGGGAAAGAAGGTGGAGTGATGATATATGTATTTATTATTAAATTTATATATTATTCTACTATTTAATTTTAATTTTTTTTTTTTTTTTTTGAGAATTTACTTTATAGATACAGAGAACTGGTCCACAAAAAAGGGAATATGTGATGAGATAAAATGAAGAGGAAGAGAGGAAGAAGAGAGGAAGAGAAGAAAGAGAAGAGAAGAGAAGAGAAAGAAGAGAAAGAGAGAAAGAAGAGAAGAGAAGAAAAGATAAGAGAAGAGAAGAAGAGAAGAGAGCAGAGGAAGGAGAGAAAGAGAAGAGAAGAGAAGAGAAGAGCAGAAGAGAAAGAGAAGAGAAGAAAGCAGAAGAGAAGAGAAAAGATAGATGTAATGAGAAGAGGAGATAATTAATCACAATGGAGGCAGATTCATCAACATCCGAAAAAGAAACCAGAAAACCATTATATAAAATTAAAATTGATTTAGGCAATCTAAGACGATATTGGCCCAAATCTTAATCCTGTCATCGTTGTGATGCGCACCAACGGAATTTTGTGCAAAGTTTAGCAAAGTTTTTACCTTGATGGGATACGTCCGCGATATTCACCTTTGTAGCGGGTGTCTTTGATGGCTTTTCTGAAAGATTCATTAATCAGTATCAGCAATGAGAGTAAATAGAATCAGAAGAAGGGTAATGAATATAATAATAATTATATAAAATATAATAATTCTTTTTTCATTAATTCCATAGATAGGGAAGGTGATAACATCAATGGATAGTGATAGTTAGTAGAAGAGATGAGTAAGTCAAAAGTAAAGCCCCTAGTCCTACATCTACAGTGAGAGCTATCTCAGTAAATAACCGGGTTTACAGGACGCGACGGACATAGGTGTGGTCACGTTAATAGGGTCATCTTGGCAGGTCGAACCATAATCATCCATAAACGACATTCCCCAATTATGCACTTCTTCCCCGCTTGCCCAATCATTCCATTCATAAATTCTTACTGATAATCCACTTTTTCAGTTCCAGTGAAGATTAACACTACCACCCATGATAAATCCGTTAACCGCTGACATATTCATCTTCCCTTATGACCAAATATTTAATTAACACACTGTATAGTTCTCTCATTTACATCTTATCACCACACACACTCCCTTAACGTTAATTAACTCTTTTATCAATTCTTCTCAGAAACTAAAGTCCCCTTGATTATTATTGAACTATCTGGTGTCTTAAATCAATTTCTTTTCAAACTCAGTTCACAACCAGTAAAAAATAGACATACTCGTGCAAAAAGTAGTTCATTCATAGACATATTCTTTATGTCATCAAAGAATAATTGGAAGTTTATGTTCTGGTTTTGCTTTGTAATGAGTATATTTCTAGTTTTGGGCTTCCATAAGAGGTAATTTTAAATGATTTTGAATATACAGGTAGTTGTCTTGTAGTCTCATCAGCTTCCTACTAATTTGACCCATGCGATTTTTTCACATCAACTGTGATATCTCCTTTTGCGTCACACTAAAAATCAAGTCTGTACTCCCTATCACACTTACTCATATCTCATTACTTCAAAAGTTCTTTTACACTGATGAAATGCTTTCAATCTCACTAATTACCCGAAAAAATGTTCGCCAACAAGCTGACTATAATATTAACGTTCACTGCAATCTACTTATTTCTCCATATCATATCAAATTAAATACAGGAGAATAAACATCCCCTTGACTCTCCGAATTCCTTCCATTTCATACATTTATCCTAAAAGTTGCATAAAGACATACTACTTTTGATTACAATTCAGAGCCTGAAAACACATCCATAACTAACTTGCCACGAGTTTACAGTTATCGTAATACGCCTGCGCAAGTCATAAACCTAAATAAATTTACTTCACAGTTATTTTCTCAATATTTGTTTCAATGTGAAGATTTGACCTACATATCCTCTACTACTTAAATTGCCTTTTGTTCTACGTCACTCAGTCCTAGTTCACTTGAAGCTCTCTCTTTTACCAGAATAAGCATATATCTGCTAAACACTCCAATAAACTAATTTCCTATAGTTGTACATGTTCATTTTATTCTTACTATATGGGTACTATTACTGTTCTCCTTAAGATTCTCCAGAATATATCCCCATAAACGGTCAGTTAACAACTCCATCTTAATTACATATCTCGCTGCATTTTTGGTCATTTACTGTAACATCTATCTAAAGAGTTAGTTCATTCTCTCAGCTAGTTCATCCTCCCAAAATAACTATTTCTTCTTAACTAAACATTACATGATTGAGTACTTCATGTTGATTGCGATTTTTGAAGGTTTTTCCTCCACTCTCTCCTCAATTAATCGATTCAGTCGACAAGTAAGTAATTCTCTATTCTCTTTTGTGACAGATTGTCCCGTAATTCATTATTACATTTGGCATTTCTTCCAGAAAGATTCCTATTCTTTAAACCTATCCCATTCATCCTCTTCAACGTGTTATATATAGCTCTTCTTTGTTCTCATTATATATATTCCAAAACTACTTTAAGACCTCATATTGGCTTTTAAAGCAATTCAACACACATCATTTTGCTGTACCGGCTGCATTCACCTCTTTCATTTACCACATTAACAACGTCATTTTTGCTTTTGTACTGCCTGCATCACTCTTCATTTCAGCACATTCAACACTCTTTTTGCTTGTAAACGCTGCATCATCTCTTCATTCAAACTCACTATTGAGTTATGACATCTTAATTCCTATTAGTACATTCCATACTTTTTGCTTATAACTAACTTTTATCTTACGTCCAATTTGTTTCATCTCATCAATTCAATTCATTGATTTATTTGAAAGTGCTCTAAAATACTTTACCTTTTCGTAACTTTTTACTTAATTCGTCCTACTTCATTCCACTTTTCTCTCCATTAAAGCAAAAGTATTGAACTGCATAATCAAATAATTGATGATGAGGATCCTTACAACGAGTTGGCGTGGTTTCAATTTGTAGATTAAAGCAATAACAACTAATATAGATTACGTTTCACATTAATGACTGCTTTGATTCGGATCAGATTTTGAGATTTTTACCGGATCACTGATGAACATCTCATCTTTCGAAAAGCGGTATTCTTTTTCCGATTCTCTAAACTAGATTTTATGAACAAATTTTCCATTTATTTTAATGTATTCTCAGTAAAGGGAAGTTTTCTTCATTGTCAGGAAAGCTCTAAAAATATTAAAAGGGATTTGAGAAGATATTGGACCCTACAAATGATATAATTAATAATATTAATAAATTAATTATAATATATAAATGGGGTAATGGGGGGAGGGGGGCTTCTTTTAATGAGAAGGGTAGTTTTCGACCTTTTCTGTTCTGTGATGGCGTAATCGCCACCTCACCAATTGGGAGGAGTAGATAATATATAATATATAAAATAATAATTAAAATATATATAATTAATATGAATAATATAATAAATATAATAATAATAAAAATAATAATAATAATATATATTATATTATATTATATTATATATTTATATATATATTATAATTTATATTTATATATATATATATTATTATAATATTTATATATATATATTAAATTAATAATATACCCGTTTATAAATATATATATATATATATTATATATTATATATATATATATATATATATATATATATATATATATATTATATATATATATATATATTAATGTAAATATATTATATAATAGAATATATATATATATTATATAATATATATATTATTATATTATTAATATATATATTCATCATTCTCTCCTCCTCGTCAACGACTGGGGGAGGTGTGTGACATGCATTGGAAAGAAAACGGTAGTAGACGAAATATTGACAAAGTTGCAAAGAGCCAAGCCTTAGCCCCTTATTCCATACAGTCACAAATCCACACGGCTTCATGGGACAGGCGACGGACCATCATATGGAACTTCAGGTGGGTATCACCTTAGCCAAGGTGCCAACCATACCCCCTCAAAACCCTGCGATTCATCCTATTAATGCTCTTTATTCTCGCTTGCAAACTCACATTTCCTCGCTCAGACATTACTTTACTATCAATCCATTTTTCTTCGGTACACAGCGGTCAATTCGCAACACACTACCCATATAACAGTCATTTACCTTACTGATACATGTCATCTTTTCCACCATGACGCAAAGCCATCTCAATGAACTCATTTATTCTCTATTTACCCTGATCCACACAAGTATCTAACACGTGCTATCCTCCCATTTTTATCAGTCTTCTCACCTAACACGCCGCCTAAGATGTTCATCTGAACACATTGAACTTTAGATTTTATAAAGGTATTTTTATTTATTTATTATAAGCGAGAATTATTACAAATCTTTTCTAATTATATTTTGAAAAACTGTAAATTTGTAATTTAATCATGAAAATATATATGAGATTATGCAAAATTAAATGAATACCTGTATAAAAGATACTATATATGTAACATAATCTCATAACATATAAGAAGTAAAAATAAACACCGATATAAACATACTAATAAGAAAACTATTTTTGAATCAGAAAATATCTAAACAGAAATAAATTCATGAAATATAAAATAAATGAATATAGCTAAAGTAAATTAAATAAAATTGGATAAGTCATTTACACTAAACATAACTTACTATATTGAAACAGCAATAGAACGAAAAAAATTATAGAATTATTACCGTAATATTATGAAATTTAGAAATGAAAATAGAATAAATTTACTACAACAAAATGATGAGAGTTAAGCAAAAATAGTATTTAAAGCTTTACACAGATATATATAATAAGGCAACTTCTGATAATAAATGAAAAATGATGAAAGAAAATGAAATATAAACAAAGATAAGAATAAATAAAGACGAAAATATGCTAAAAATAAATTCTAACTCCTTGAAAAACTCATGTGTCTGTTAGTCAAACTGCCTTCTCATTTTAAATGTATATTATATACTGTAGTAAATTTCTTTAAATTACATAGTATATCGAATTCAATTAATGAGAGTTAAAAGGATACATGCAGCGTTTCCTAAGATCCTGTTAATTCTATAAAATTATAAAAAATATAAAATAATAAAATAATATGGTCGACATATTTGTACATATATTTTACTGAGGTATAAATATTTAGTACAAATACTATAAATAAACAATATAATATGTATATACAATTGTTAGATATCAAAATAGCCAAGACTATATATTTCAAACATCTTTTTGGTATAACCTTTTGCCTTAATATTATTTGCCTATATAAACTTCAATAGGTCTTACATATGTATATCACTACACCTACTAGTTCTTTCCTATGATATTATAATTTATTATTATTATTTATTTATATTAATTTATTTATTATATACCTAATAAGTTTAAATTTTCTTTTTATGTTTCTTCATTCTTGGTTTTTTTATCTGATGATATAATAAATATTATTATTATTTTGATTATATATTATTATTTATTATTTATTATTATTATTGTTTTATTTTTCTTATTATTATTATTATTATTTATTATTATTATTATTGATTATTATGTATTTTTATTTGCAATTTTACTATTTATTTTCCTATTTAATATCACCATTGTAATTGTCATTAATTTTGTTGTAGACATCCTTTTTTCTCTTCTTCTCACATCTTCCCAAAACGTATTATAACTTCCTCATGTTGTGAGATTCAAATAGCCATCTCCTAGCAACCTTATTTAGGTCTTCTGCATGTGCAGTTTTGAGTTTAATGGAGTTAATTGCTAGATGCTTCTATTCTGGGCAGTATACAAATGAGTGTAGTCAGGTTTTCTTTCAACTCGCATCATATCACAGTTATCTTGCATTTGAGAACCCGTTTTCCATTTTAGGTTATACGTATTGGATTGTGCACCTGAAAAGTATCATGAGGGAAACGTGAGTTTTTCGTAACTTGAGTTCTTTCATCCTATTTTCAGTGCGGTCCATTTTGTGATTTTTTGCGTTCATATTTATTCATTCATTGGATGTAGGTTAAGCTTTTTACTTTTTCAGCAATCTCTTTTTTGTCAAGCCTTTCTATTGCTACTATGTCTATCATAACATGTATCAAGTGCGTCTTCCACATTTTTTTCCCACCTCTTCTGCTTTCATTTTTTGAAGTATGTGTTTTAAGACTATCTTTTTGATCCTTGATATTGATTTCATATATTTTAGCTTGTTAGTATTAATTCCTTACCTGGCATTGATGATAGTCCAATTCTCCTCCAGAATGCAGTGGGGTGTAATTTTCCTAGTATTTCTGTATACTGATCTGTTTAATGTGTCTGTAATTTATCTAATTCGTTGTTTTGTGAAGCACATGTATATGTGGATATATGAAGATAGCTGGGAGTGCCAAATTTTTCCAGACGTTTCCCTATAAGCAGTTTGTTTGAGCTCCTTCAATGATGAACCGTTGGCTAGCCAAAATGGCTCCCTGGGGATACCGTTTCTGAGTTTTAATGTTTTTTTGATACTGTACAGTTTAGTATAAATATTTATGTCCACCATTTGATATTCAATCTCGTTGGGTGGTTGTTCCATGTTAAAAAATCAGTAATTGCTCTTTCTCTGTTGTTATTTGCTAGACCACAAATTCCACACTTATCTGTAGTAATGTCCTAATATTTGCAGCTGCATTGTTTACATTTTCTGCTAAGATCAGGCCATCATCAGCAAAGAATAGACTGTTTTTTTAGGACCTATTGTTGGATACATTTTTCTTTCTCCAGTTTGTAATTAATTATTGTAAGTACATAGTTTGAAATACTGTAGTTAGATCCGTGCACCCTTGCTTTATATCGCTAGTAACTTCTATCTCTAATTTCTATTTCATTTCCTACAATTATAATTTTGTCTTCTTATATACTTGTGCAATGGCGCTATTATTTCATGGTGGACCTTGTAATCTTTTAGAACTCTAATCAGTGATTTTCCTACTTATGAGCAAAAGCTTTTTGATCTATAGAGACCACAATTAATGGTAGGTGTCTTGTATGATTCTTCCAAGCAGTATTGCAAAATAAAAAGTTTATACTCAATTTTGCACCTTCTGTAAACCCTGATTAATGTTCCTTTATTTCATCACATATTTTATGTTTTCAATATTCATTTTTAATTAATGTCATGAATTGTTTGTAGGATGTATCAGTTAATGGGATAGGCCTTAAATCTTTTACAGTTGGATTCTTTTTTTTCTTATCATACTTGTGTATAGATGATGATTCCATGATGTCGGTTTATGTTCCTTTGTTATTCTTTATTGAATACTTTGTGAGAATGTAATACTTGTCACTTCTGATTATACTTATATATATCCTGGCTTTCGACATCTTGGCTCCTGGGTGCCGTTCTTCGCCTTTTTAGTCTTTTGTAGCACCTCTTGGCTTTTATCGGTGATTATGACTGGTTTGTTCTGGTGTTAGGAGTTTTTTTTTATCTGTATATTTGTAATGTCACAAGTTCTCTTTCAATTGTTACTGGAAAGTTGGTGTAACTCCATCTGTTGTATCATCGTTGTATCTTTTCTCGTTAAGTCATTATGATATTCCTGTTTCGAGTTATCGTCCCTTTCTGCAATTCGGTTTTCATGTTGGCAGATATATGGTTCCAAAATCCCAGTTATTTTTTTGCCTGATTTCGTCTTGGTATAGTTTTACCATTTTACAGTATGTGGATGTCTGCTTAAAGATTTCTTATATGTTTCTGTTTCGGTAACGACCGACTCCGTTGATTTTATTTCAGGATTTTTATTTGATAAGGTTAGTTTTTTCTCATATGTTGTTATTTCTTGTGTTATAAGTTGCTTCATTTTTGTTTTATTTGTTTGTTATCCTGCTCCGCAGAGCATATTTTTTGGCATGGATCTTCTGCCTCATTTCTTTTTTCCTATTAATTTTCTTCTTTTTTTTAATCGCTTGCGTCTTATTCTTCTGCAGCTCTTAAAGATATTGTTCGCTTTTTTTCCTCTTTCTTTGCTATATGTTTTTTATAAGGTATCATCGGCTGCCTGTTTAATGATTTTGTTTCCTTATATATATATATTTGGGTTTCCTCCCTGTTTGCATTTTTATTTCTAGTACTTTTTTCCTTTCTTGGTCATCAGATCTGGTTCTGATACTTAATATTTGAATATTGGCAGTCTCCCTTTTTTATAGTTAGGCCTTCTTACTTTGTTTCTTAGATATATTTGAATTAAATTATGGTCTGATTTCTGTCTCATCCCCGACTTTTTATCTAATTTTCATTGAGATAGAAAATGTCTATTCGATAGCATTATTAAGCCAGAGCTAATCTATGAGCACTTTGTCCGTCATTCCTCTGTCCAGTTAGAGCATTACCACTCTTCAGTTTATTAGAGTTTCAACTCAACTTATCTATCCACTCTAAAACATTGTCCTCCCCCTGTTGTACAGTTAGGCTTGTCTTCCACAACATGGTAATGCCGTGAAATCCCCGCAGGATATGATATAGTCTTTTTTACTCTTCAAAAAAAAAATAAAAAAAAAAAAAAATAAATTATATCTTAAATCTTCTAAGTTTTTTTTCGTATTTTGATATTTCTTCTTACGTCTTCTGGTTTGCTTTAATAAACAAAAATAATACTAATACTAATATTATTTCTGTATCATGCACTTTAACCTTGAAGTAGGATATCATTATGTTTCCATCACAGTTTTTCTACTTTCAGGGTTTACACTAAATTGTTGAAGTTTGATTTCCCTCCTTTCCTGACTCAAATCTTGCTAAATTTTCCCTGACAGGCGTGTTCTGTTATTTTGGTGTATAAAATATCTATTGAACTTACTTATGTCAGCCTATTTTAGCTCAGTTATTACATGATGTTGCAGTAATTTATTTTTCATTAACATGCTTCAGTTGTGTGATATTTTAATATTTTTTTTTTAGTAATACTACATCAATGCGTTTACCTCGAAAAAAACCAGTTTTTCTTGTGATTCTCAATTGGAAAACAGTTTATTTATACAAAAAGATAAATAACTTAAAATGTCTTAAAATTAATACACATTTTATTATGAGCGTCCACTGTAATCGCAAAAGTTCTAAATGGGGAGATTTTGATTAAACTTTTTTCTCCTCAAAGTCATTTTTTGAATTTTGATTTTATAGCCACTGATGTTAGTGTTAAAGCCTTCAGTTTTTAACATCTTTCTCTGCTCTTCAGTTTTATAGATCTGTATGAATAATAGTTCTTTTTTTCAGATCACTTTTTATTCTCTCTTCTTTCTTTCTGTTTTTTCGACTCTTTGAGATGTTCTTCCTTCTCTATGTGGCAGCTCTATGACATTTGTAACATTTTTTGATAGTGATAGGATACTTTTAGAATATTTGCATGAGATTTATAAGCTTGATGCATCTGTGTCTTTGAGAAATCAGACTTATGTTTTTTCAGATTCTCTACTAAATTGCTTAATTTATTAGACAACCCTGTCTTCACTGTCGCATTTCCATGAACGAAAACTATCAAGTCCTATTTTAATAATTTTGTCGCACGAATTTTCCTTCAATTTGCTGAACTTGCTGAAGAGCCAAGAGTAATAAAAACTCATCTGCCATTTTCACTTGGTGCAGAAATTCATAAATATTTGATTTTTAATTTCAAGGGTAGATATGAGCTTACACTGCTAAAGTAGTAGTATAGTGTTTTTCTATTCTACAGCAACAAGCATCTGTGATTCAGTTATTTGGTTGTACAATGCATTAGCAATAAATCAATTTTGTTTTCCTCTATGCTTCTGTGTCTGAGTGAAATAACCGTTAATACTGAGGCATCCATGATGAGAGCATTGGAGTGAATTGTTATCTTCAGATGGATATCTTTTCTAAGTATATATGTTTCTGTATTTTGATTTGCACAGTCAGGCATTCAAGTTTGTCATGTAAATTCGAATGGTTGTTTATTGTAGTTGTTGGAGTTGTAGGCAGGCGAATTTTCTGGACTTAAAGAAGATCTTCCTATAGTATTAAGTCACGCACATGTGTAATATCTGTGAAAGAATGAAGCCAAGGTTAGTTTGATTTTTTGATTGTCAACCACTTGGTCCGTTTAGTAATGTTTTTTTTTTTTTTTTTCTTTTTTTTGCTGAGTTTATTTTTTTTGTTTATAAAAAAAGAAATAAATCTTCATGACTCGTCACAAAAATCAAATAATCTCCTTCGTCATACCTTCAAAAAAAAAAACAACACCCTCAAAAAATGTAATATCCTAAAAAGAAAGCATATAACAGATTTAAGTTCATATAGTCATACAGTGAAAACACATCCATGATACCAATACCTTCATCGGAAGTGTATGAACTTGGAACATACTTTCTTACGTATACAGGAATGGAGATATAGTGGTAATACTGTGAACTGAATAATATTAGGAAGATAACATAAGGATTGTAGAAGCTAGATTTAATGGAATGTTCATTCCTCGCCCTATACCTTTTCAATTCACTTTTATACAACCTAGGTTCTCTGCATTTCCACAATTATAACTAGTGAAGGAAATAAAAATATATCAAAAATATGTAACATGGTCCATGGATCATCTTTCATATGTTTGGAAATTTTTAAAATTTTCCCTGACTTTTTCCGACTTTTTTTTTGGAATTTCCCCCCCCCCAATCGCATATCTTAAACGTTCCCTGACTTTCCTGACCAATTTTTTTTCCTCTGATCTTTGCCAGAAAGTGTGACCCTGCTGTAACTCTATAATGCTTCTGATTTCTCTTATGTATAACTATAACCATTAACCCTCCCCCTTTTTTATCCTCTTCCTTTCTATTACTTAAAATTTTGTCAAGGTCATCTCTAAGTATGATTCTGTCCTCTGTGAGATGTGTTTCTACTAAAAGTACTATATCATTTTCTTTATTTATTAAGAATTCAATCTCAGTTAATTTTGTTTTTGTTAATCTTTGTATATAAATCATATTTAACGTTAGCCTATTGTTTGTTGCCATATCTGTTTCAGACCAGTTCACACAGATCAGTTAAATGCTCCGATTCAGGAGCTTGTTTCTCCCATTACCAGTGAATTGACTTTGTTGTGTGAGAAATCTACCAATCTCCGTCTCCAACAGCAACCACCAAACCTAGATAGTGTTTAGCAGTGCTGCTGCACTACCTAGCATTCCCGCAGATGCTTTTAATGCAAATTTTTCTTTGCTCAATCTTGGCCACTCACATTTTGATTCAGCCCGTTTTCATTTCTATAAGTTAGGTCGTGGTACCTGGAATTTACGGTTATCCACAACCCTTTTTACCCTTACTATCTCGAACTCTGGTTACTCCACTCTTTAAAGATTTTCAAGAGCTAACAGGTTTTTGTCCTTTGTTCACCCCCTAAGTTGTCTGCTCAATATTCACTTTTCTAGATTATAAATTACTAAGTTATTTTTCCTTTGAAGTCCTCTCAATTCATAAAAGTCTTCCCTTTAAACGAGTTCCCTTATAATGTTTCCGGTCTCTAGTGAATTTTCCCTAATCTTTCATTATCCCTCATTAATCATCTATTTGGGGTTTGTTGCTGCTGAAGAAGTTGTTGTTGTTGGTATATGGTGTTCTGCATTTTTTCCATTCGTTCAACAGATGAGGCTACCCGTTCAACAGATGAGGCTACCATAATCTTCAACTCTGTGAAGTCCAACACAGAGATGGTATTCTCTTTTGGGTTCTGTAAGCAGCTTTGGCAGTTCCACGATACGCTATCCATTTCGGCTAACATTTTATATAGGTTTTTAATAATATTTGCACAGCTTAGTGTAGCGTGGAACCATCTTTTGCATTGGCCGCGCTCCAGTTCCAACCTGGTTCAGAGTCTTAGAGGCACAATTTTACCTTGGAAAAATAACCTGGGAGAAGACCAAGTAATTCCGCGCCTCTTTAACAGCTACCCACAGACGTCGTCGACTGTATCTCCTCTGCAGAACTCGATGCTCAAGTTTACACTTCGCTGAAGAAAGCAATTACCATCTACGATAAGAGTAAGACGGAGCTATTCAACGAGTTTATGTCCAAACAAGCTTATAGTGACAACCCTTTCCTTCATCTGCGAGAAATGCTTCGTTATGGTGCCAAATTGAAAATTGGAAAAGACTTAATTTGGATACAGTTCTTGAAGACTCTCCCAACAAACATTCGACCAACTATGGCTTCGAAAACAGCACTTGCCCTTTAGCAACTTGGTGAAGTAGCCAATGATCTAGTTGCTTTTGGTATCGTCCGCCCTTTTCATGGCAGTGTTAACAACTACGACTACACAAGTAACTACATTGGCAGCAGTAGCAACGGGAACACCTATGGGACTGCTTCCACATAGTCAAAATTAAAGGCCCCACGTCTGCCTTGCCCACATTTACTTCGCTCAACAAGCAAAAACATGCAAACCATGGTGCAAGTGGTCGGACAAATCTAATGTCCAGATGCAACCCTCGTCTCGCCCCTCTTTTAAATCTTCTTCTCCTGTACCAACGGAAAACTAGACGAGCGAACTGATTGCTACGCCATAATCAGTTACCAACTTACTATCAATGTCACAGTATTTAGCTCAGATACTCTCTTTCTCTTGGGCACCGGCGCTTCAGTTTCAAGCGTACCATCTTCGATGGTAACCAACATGTCCCTATTTGCAGCTACTGTCAACTGTTCCGCAGCAAATGGGTTACCTATCAAGTGTCATGGTGAAATAGCGACGTATATAACGATCAAGAAGCTTAGTTGAAATTTAATTGGACTTTCATAGTAGCTGATGTAGTAATGCCATCTTGGGTATAGATTTTTTACACCATTACCACTTAATTATCGATTGTGGGAAGAAAACCATTCAAGACACAAATTTGTCTCTTCTGACATCTCTTCAAGTCTCTTCTGAGGAAGTTCCTTCATTCCGTGTCAACGCTAACATTAAAGACTCCAATATTCCATATTTGCTTCAGGAGTTCCCACTGTTAACATCACCAATGGGCTTAACAAACATCAAATTTAGTCTAAATAAACCTGTACACTACATAGAGACTGGTGATTTTCCTCCAACCTCTAGACACTGGTGATTCTCCTCCAATATCTAGATGACTTTGAAAATTTTTCATAAACAGCATGAAAAACCTCTTAGGGCAGTTTTCAGCTCCTTCAAGAAAATTCTTTCAAAATCTCCAAAGAAAAATGTGAATTCTACAAGTCATCTCTCAACTATTTAGGAAATCATATTTTTTCAGATGGAATTTCTCCTCTTTCTGAAAAGACGTCCTAAATTTCCATGTACCCTCTTCCTCGAGATTCACCAGTTCTTAGAAGATTCTTGGGAATGATTGGATACTACCACCATTTCATCCCTTGATTTGCAAAGCTCGTCTTTCCTTTAGCAGAAAAAGCAAAACCCCATACAAAAGATATGTCTCTTACATGGACCACAGAAGAAGAAAAAGCCTTCATTGAAATCTAGAATCAACACCAAAACGCCACAACTATTTCATTTTCTTTACTGGATGTTACCATCTTCAACCTGTAACATATAGTAGCCAGACTTCTATAGGAGCAGCATTTCATCAGATAGTTGATGGATAGCCAGTACCTAAAGATTTCTATAGCAAAAAGCTATCAGAATAGCAACGCAAATACTCAGCTTTCAACCGTGAACTTTTAGTAGTCTACTATTTTGCTCTTCATTTTAAGCATATGTTGGAAGGAAGGAATGTCATCTTGTGCACTGATCGCAAACCCCTCGTTTCAGCTTTCTACAGTATACGTAAATCGAACAAAGAGTATTCGGCAACAACGCCATATTTCTGTCTTAACAGAATATGTCTCTTCAATGACCTACCTTAGAGTTGCAGATAACATCGTGGCTGATGTTTTTTTCCCGGATATCCTCAGTAACAGTAGATGCCTTCGAACATTTTTTGCCAAAACCTTATCGTGAACAGATCTTCAATAATTTTCATCAGATGTCTCATCCTGGAGCTAAGGCTTCTGAGCGTCTTATAAAGACTAAGTATTTTTGGCCTAACATGGATCGTGACATCAAATTTTGGCTCGCTCCTGTAAACAGTGTCAACTATCAAAAACTCAACGCCATACTAAACCACCTATGGCTCCAGTGATGATAAGGGAATGATGATCACTGGAAAGTTTACGGTTTTCTATTGCGGCGTTCTCCCAGCTAAGGAATTGCAGTTTTGTTTTGATACTTTCTGCACCATTTGTGATCTATATTCTAATTCTATCATCTTTTCTCCTTTAGATCTCTCCTCTTATTCCACCAAATCATTTTTAGGATAGCAAATCCTATTCTGCTATCTCTTACTGTCGATATTCTCAATTTTCAGCGAAATGCGATAGTTGTGCTTATATGCCCAATGACGTTACTTGTTTTTGTGTCTCTGATATGAAGTATTCGGAACCT
>JABUQX010129610.1:0-17500 GCA_015478945.1 Trachelipus rathkii
CGTGTACTTCGTTCAGCCCTGGAATTTGGGTGTTTAACCGTTTTCGCATTTATCATTGAAACGCTTTCGCGTTTTCGTGCGCCACTTCATCTTGAATTTGTATTTTTAAATTTTCGGTAAAAATAAACGTGGCCAGAAAGGTAATTTTTTCTTTCTCTTTCTTTTTTTTGGTTTCTAGGATCAGAGAGGTAGCTTTTTTGAATTTAAAATTGTCATTTTTAAATTATAACCTTTTTGTTAATTTCTCTCAATGTCGTCGCTCTCTTGATATTTATATTTTATATCTTGACTGTCGCTGTCTAAGGATATGGTCTTTTCAGAGTAGTTTGAAGAGAGAATGACATCCGCTGTGATGACGAGTTTTTGATCATCTTGGTGATATCTTTAAAGGGTTGGAGTACAGTGATACAGTTGGTTAGAATATAATTGTCATGGGATGTTAAAACATTTATTTTATCATTAGAAGCGTACAGGCAGTCAGATACATTAAGTTATTGCATAATTATCGTCATATGCAGAATCCTTTAAAGAGTGTTGTAATGTTATGTGTCACCGAAAGTTGTGAACATTAATTCTGGAGTTTTCTTTAGTTTCTCTTAAGAAACAGTCAGTGTGTTACAATTGATTTACATTTTTGAAAGAAGACTTCGCTTATTCAGAGCTTTCATTAAGTGGCACCAACTCTCCGATGACACAGTGAACATCATCTGGAGATATACATTTTGTCAACATTCCATTAAATACGTCACTGAGGTATTCACCAATGTGACATTCAGTAAGTGGTTCATTGCTCAACACAAAATTATGGCATTTGAAATCCTCGTCTAAGACATGACTATTCAGAGATAAAGAAACATCTAATTGGGTATCTGACTATTAGTCGGTGGAGAAAGATAACTTTTACGTTTGTTTGGTAGAGGTTATTAATTCTGAAACTTTAGATTTAAGGTAGTCATACATTTTCTCACAAATAATATTTCTGTAGCATTAATTTCCCTTGACGTTGTGAGTATAAAGGGGCCGCTCTTTTCATTAGATTAAAGCCAAAATTGTAAACGTGAGAAAATGGAGGATCGTGCATTTCTATCATTTCTGCAATTTTATTTTCCAATCTTTGCTTTTCCGTTTTTAGCTACCCATCATATCTTTGCAGTTTCTTTACGTTTCAATTGTAATCTGTTTCGTGCTTAATGGTGGTATTGTGGATCCTTTCCCCTTTATTACCTCTTCCATGTGTTTTCTGCTTAGATAGTTTCCTAACCCATATGTCGTTTTTCCTCTCCGAGAATAATTAAGATTGAAAAATATACACTTTAAAATGTCATTGGAAACAATATCGAAGTAATCACAAACTAACACTGGATGAGGATGTTATAGCGAAATTGCTTGAACAGTTGATCTAGAGCGTAATTGCTCACAGGTACAAATCTATCAATACTGTTAGACTTTGAGTGTGTCTCAATTTACTGCCAGGACCTCGAGTAGGTATTGGTCAACTCAGTCTGGTCAACTTATCAAAAAAAGTCGCTAAATTTTTAACAAGTCTCATCAGACCATTTTATATTCACATTCGCATGCCTCGGAGTGAGAATGTGAATGTGAATGCGAATAATTTATTT
Organism: Trachelipus rathkii; assembly: GCA_015478945.1. Classification (NCBI taxonomy): domain Eukaryota; kingdom Metazoa; phylum Arthropoda; class Malacostraca; order Isopoda; family Trachelipodidae; genus Trachelipus; species Trachelipus rathkii. The sequence continues at coordinate 1,620 of JABUQX010129610.1, forward strand.
TTAATGATATTCGCAAATGCAAATGTGAATGCGATTAATTTTTGTAATATTTATGAATGCGAATGTTGTAAAGAATGATATTTGAATCGAATAATTTTCGGTCCATCTATAATATATATATATATATATATATATATATATACTTATATATATATATATATATATATATATATATATATAAATTTTAAATATATATATATGAATATACTAAAATCTATAAATACTTGTAGGTAGATATATTCAAATGACTCAGATGAATTAGTGATTGCTTAGAATATACTTATCTATGGGTCCATGATTTGTGTAATAAATTAGAATATTTAAACTTTAGTAGTCAAGATCCGTGTGTCAATATGTTAGGATCATCTTGAAAGCCATTTTGAAAGCAGATTAAGGAGACACAGAATCATAGCCCACGAGGCAATGTGCTGATTCCAAAAATGAGTTCAATTTACTATTTCAAAACACTATTAGATAAAAAGAAAATTTTCTTATACAATATGTGCTTAGGTCATGATGTAAGTGTGGATCACGAAGTACTCTATGAAGAGAAAGCTCATTTTCTGACCTTATTAAGAAAATATATATATATATATATATATATATATATATATATATATATATATATATATATATATATACCTGTACTATTAATTACTAAAAATAACTGCTGGGGTATTGGCTTTTTTCTTTTCTTTTTATATATACATATATATATATATATATATATATATATATATATATATATATATATATATATATATATATATATATATATATATATATATATACAATATATATATATATATATATATATATATATATAAACTATATACATATATATATATATATATATATATATACCGGGGTCAATCTTGACCCACGGCCCTAAAAACTCAAGTATGTAGAGAAAATAATTGTAATATATAACCAACACGCTGTATGTGCATATCCCTGGTATACACCCGCTAAAAACTTCTCAATAGCCTCTAAGAAGGTTGTGTGTACTATGTAAACTAAATTTCACTACATTTATAAGATCATGCACGTGACTTTCAATTTTTTCATTTTTTTTAAAAATTAAACTAACCAATGAGAATGTAGTTTCTTCTACCGGCTAGATTTCTTGGACTAAGCCGGGAAAAAGGAACAGGGAGTTCAACCAAGATATTCGGCTGAGAGAGCGCACTAAAAGCCTTTGTCCTTAGTCAGCCAATTTGATATAAAAATATATCCTAATAAGGTGAATGTTATCACAGATAATGTTCCCATAAAAGTGATCTTTTGTAAAGTTTCTTATTAAAGAAATAAATTGATTCGGGATAATATAAATAAAGAACGGTGAATAAGAACTAGTAGAACCATGAAAATAATAGTTTTCCCACTTTGCAAGCTGTTCGGAAATATCTAATTGATGGAATCAAAAAATAAATTTTATTTGTGAATTGGAAAATAAACATTGCCATTGATTTTATTAAAAAGAAATTATTTTATACCAGTGAAATAAAGAGGGATGTTAATAAAGAATAAAAAGAAAATACCTTCTTTTTCACCTATTATTTATTTATTAGTATGAATCGGGGTGATTAAATTAATTGTGTCATAACAATTAAGAAAATCATTCCGATTATATATATATATATATATATATATATATATATATATATATATATATATATATATACTATACACTCTGGGGTTTTCCGATCACTTGTTATCTTTTATGTTAGCTCTTCTTTGTACATTTTGTGCGTGACCCGTCTGTCCATACAGTCTCATTCTTTTCTTAGCCTGTGCCGAAAAAGTGGGTCTAAAGCTAAATATATAGCTTTGATTGTCTGTGGCTGTTAACCTATGTCTTTTTCCAAGGTTTGGCATCACTAAAAGATTTGGACTAAGTATTTACTTCTGATTGCTTGGCTTTCCCGTAAAGAACTCTAATAGTAGTGACACCCACCTTCCCTCTGATTCTTGATCCTCAAAAAAGCTTGATTTAAAGCTAATTTAAGTGAATGAAACATTTGCTTTGGAGCTAAAGCTTATTTTGAAAGTTTTGATAGAGTCTTTCCCAAAGTTTAAATTTACGAACTTTCTTCTTTCGGGATCTTTCACTCTCTCTGTAAACTGTTTTCTGATTTCTTTTCCGTTCGTTCTATAGCAGCAGTTGTGATAGACGGCCACCGTTCATCCTTTAAATCTATTTATAATGTTTTTTTTTCAAGGGTTCTTGTGCATCAACATCTCTGCTTTTCTATCCATTGACCTTTGTCACTTCATGTCTATATTCAAGCATGTGTGGTGATGATTCACCCTTTATTACTCTTTTTATTGTGAAACGTGTACCACTTAATGTCAAAAAGTCATTGCTAGGAAGATGACCTCTAATTTTTGGCTCATTTCCAATTGAAAAAATATATGATTGTTTGCAATGCCTCAAAACCATCATCATCCATCTAAAGCAGTAATCTTACAACTTTTCTTTTGGCAAACACACAAATCAAGGTTTCCCTTTTCTTAATAATCTTTTCTTAAAAATAATTTCATTCACTAAACAAGTTTCTAAAAGATTTGGCGTTCTAGAATTTCTTTTCATCACTCCAATAGTTTGCTCTGTACTGGGGCGTTTCTCGTTGGTGTATCATCCATGTAGGTTAGGTCTAGGTTTACAGCAGTATCATTCTAAGTTAGGTCTAGATTTGCAGCATCGTTAATCCATCCAGGTTAGGAATACTCGGTTTTAAGGTCCCAGTTATTTCCAGGTTACAATAAGTTTTGTTAAGTAAACACAGTATACGCAGAGTAAATCTGTGCATGCCCCAACAAATCTTAACCTAGTACTTGAACCAAAACCTTAGCTGGATCAGCTAGACCATAGTGCTGGCGTAAACCTATCTAATGAGTCAAAAGAAGATTTTACTTTCATCAGCGGGATTTCGAACACTGGACTCCGCGTCTCTGAGTTAGCAGTGACCTGGCGCTCTAACCACTAATACATCCTCAAACCTTTTTTTTGTTTAAACAAATTATAGGTTAGTTGTAAAAGATATTGAAAAGACGAGTATTGGAAGCTCTCAAAGGAGATGGTATACGAGAGTAGATTCAGGAGAGAGAGAAGAGAGGTTGAGGCGATATAAGGAGGAGTGATGCAGCAGTACGTGATGCAGTTTTTGATTCTCTCCCAAGATTTTCGAGAATCTTAGCCTCGAAAACTCTACGGTATTGAACTAGAAATTCATTCCACGTGTATAATCCAATCTTTCATTTAAAATCTGGTCTTTTCTGGTCTTCTCAATCTTTGCGCTTTTTGCTGTATTCTCTAACCATATTTATCTTTGTGGAATATGATTCAGCTCTAAACAACAAAATGAATGTTATATTAACCCTAACAGAGCTATTTTAGGTTCCACTTGTACAGATTGATCTTTTAATATTTTTTGCAAGAATTAAGCTGATCTGCCGTATTTCTTTTTTGGTTAATTCAGTAACTTTTTTATTATCTTCACTTCCTTTAAAGGATATTTTATTTCTTGTTGTATATTTAATTTTACTCTTTTGAAATTTACTATAGTTTCTATTTCCTCGTTTTGTTTAATTAACAATTATTTCAGTCGCTTTAGCTATGAAGACGTGGGTTCTTGTTCTCGCCGTGTTTCTTTTTCGTATGTTAATTTCTGTTGGTGAAAATGCTGAGAATGTAATTAGCCTTGAAACTGAGTCGTCTGTTTGGTGTGGAAGGTTGTATGGGGTGATGTGCATTGAAGTTTCCAGCTAATATAAAGTTATTACATTGACATTCATCTGAGTAGATCTGAAATAAAATTCCATGAGAGTGTTGAGATGCTGATGCGGGAATATAAAAGTTAGGTTTATGTTTTCAGTATACCATATATTATATATATATATATATATATATATATATATATATATATATATATATATATATATATATATATATATATATATATATATATATATACTATATATATATATATATATATACATATATATATATATACATATATATATATATACATATATATATATATTTATATATATATATATACTATATATATATATATTATATATATATAACACCACCCTACTTACTACCTACATACTATCTACTATATATATATATATATATATATATATATACACTATAGTATTTCCTTTATGGTCACAACGTAAATTCAACTCTTTAAAAACTCAACTTCTCATCTCCCTTTCAAAGACACCATCTAACTTCCAGCTTCGACGGCTCTAACGTCACTACTCCTGTGAATAACATAAACATTCTTGGTCTTAACATAAACAATAAATTGTCTTGGAAACCTCATATTTCAATGATTGCGAAGGTGAGGCGGCTGCAAGAAAACTGGGAGTTCTGTTCAAGGTTGCGGGAATTTTTTTCCTATAAACAGCTGCTCAGTTATATAAGGGCCTATTCGCCCTTGCGTATGGAGAATTGTTCTCACATTTGGGGGAGCTCCGGCTCCACTACGCTTCTATTGGATAGGGTTGAGTCTAAAGCTAAGAACTAATAAACTGTCCCCTACTCTGTGACCTCTATCTCTGCACGTTGTGGCACTATCTCTTTTCTATAGGTACTACAGCGGTAGATGCTCTGGGGTTGGCCGATCGTATTCCACCTCCATTGCACGCCCTCGCAATACAAAGGGGTGCCTTTCTCTCGCATGAATTTTACGTGGTATTGGGGGCCGACTTGTTCGTTGTGGTGCCTCTTTCTTTCCTTCACTTCTGTTCTGTGGAACTCCTTGCCTTCTTCAGTTTTTCCAACTAATCAAGTTCATCATAAAGCCCACGTCTGCGCTCACCTGAGAGATTTGCCTTGAAAAGAACTCGGCACGTGAGGGTTTCCTTGTTTAATTTCACCCCCTCCTTGAAAAGAGCTCGGCGCGTGAGTGTAGGTTTTCTGGCAAAAAAAAATATATATATATATAGTAATAATATATATATATATATATATATATATATATATATATATATATATATATATATATATATATATATATATATCTTTATATATGCTATTTTTATACATATATATCTACGCTTATATTTATAAACAACAACGACATATATATACTGCTATATCCATATATATATATATATATATACTAAATATATAACTTAATATGCTGTTATAAATATATATATATATATATATTTTCTGACGGAACAGGGCTGAAACAACCAGACTATCGGAAAGGATACAAAAACTTGTTTGTATTAAGTTTTTTGTATATAATTAAATTTTATGTTTTAATAACAACACTTTGATGGTTTGTTTGAGGAAAAAGAATACTCCGTTTCTTATATGATAGATGGATGAATTGAAGGATAGATAGATAGATAGATAGATAGATAGATAGATAGATAGATAGATAGATAGATAGATAGATAGATAGATAGATAGATAGATAGATAGATAGATAGATAGATAGATAGATAGATAGATAGAAAAAACTATTCAATGAGCATGGATATGATATTGTTCTGTTTATTTCCAATCAGTGAACTAATTAGTATTCTCTAAAATCTAAATAACTAAGATATTAGGGAGAAAATAAAATGAAAAAAATTGTTACCCATCTCAAAAAAAATAAATAAATAAATAATTATCAGTATTAATGAAAATATTAATTATAATAATAATAATAATAATAATAATAATAATAATAATAATAATAATAATAATAATAATAATAATAATAATAATAATAATAATAATAATAATAATAATAATAATAATAATAATAAATAATAATAAAAAAAATAATAATAATAAATAAATAAATAAATAAATAAATAAATAAATAAATAAATAAAATAAATAAAAAGAATAAAAAATAAAGAAACTTTAAAACTCGAATTTGTTCTTCAATTAGCTGCTCAGTTGCGATTCTATTGACAGAGAGAGAGAGAGAGAGAGAGAGAGAGAGAGAGAGAGAGAGAGAGAGAGAGAGAGAGAGAGAGAGAGAGAGAGAGATTTGTTAATTAATTTTATAAGGAATAAAATATACGAGTTTACTAATAAATATTCAAAAAACTTATGTTTTAATTATTTAAAAAGAAAAAAATATACAAGTAGGATAATTAGTTCTTTGTTTTGAAATAATGTAAGAAGATGAAGAAAATATATATATATTTTTAATTTAGCAGTGTTTACCATAAATCAGGAGGTTGGGAAAGATTATTGCTTGGTTATTAAAAAGATATGGAAGGTTTCTTTTTGAATGTGTTTAATGTTATGGAAAAAGAGACGGGAAGATATTAAGAGACGAAAAGAATTAGGGAGAAGAAATATAACCAAGCAAAATAAATATTATATTATAAAGAATATAATAAAAAATAATGAAAAAAAATTAAAAAGGGGATTACTATGTGTTGAAGAATATCTAAATATATTAATGAAATACTAAAAAAAGTTGCATAAGACTAGTTTAGAGCAGAGAACAATCCGGTTTAATCTATGTTGAGAAATGGCATTTCAAACACTCAAAGTTTATGATGGGGTTCCCTTTTTATTAGCTAAAATAAATATGGTCAATCAGTGCGAAAATAAAGAAAGTACTTCGGAACATGAGGTTAAATAGCATAAATGAGGAAAGAAGCTTAACTGTCAAATTCAGGTCACTTTCAAAGAGACGGAAAAGGGCCAAAATTTTCGTATAAATTGAAAAATTAAAGAAAAAAAGGGAATCGGAAGAGAAAAGTTGAAGATCGTAGGTGTAAAGTTAAAGATAAAGATTTTTGAAGGAAGTTAAAGAAATAATAGAATAGATGCAAAGGGGACAAAAAGGAGAAGTTTAAAAATTATAGTTAGGTGTAAAGAATGAGTTTGTGGAAAGACAAGTATTGGGAGCTCTCCTCAAAGAAGATGGTATACGAGTAGATTCAGAAGAGAGAGAGAGAGAGAGAGAGAGATAGACTAGATAGATTAGATGAATGAATGAATGGGTGGAATGGTGCTAGTGAATTGATCTGCCAGATAGGCTCAGTCCCACAGTCTTGGGTCAGATGATCCCAGACTCTGGGCAGATAGTCAGTCAGATGGAACTCAGACTGGATCAGATAAGATCTGACTCAGATCTGTTGATGTGATAACAGGATAGATCTACAGATAAATTCTACAGATGGATGGACCGATCAGGCTCTGCAGTTCACCTCCACGACAGGCCAGAGGGGAGGAGGAGGAGGAGAGGAGGAGAGGAGAGAGACGGTATATGGAGAGTGATGTAACAGTACGACGGCTAGGAAGAGATTGGAGAGATTTGTGAAGAAAGCAGGGGAGTGTAATAAACCAGCTCTACCTACCAAGGAGAACACAAAGCGTGTTTGGAACCACTCCAGATACGTGATGCAGTTTTCATGTAAGAACGAGCAGCGCCTCTAAAGACAGAGTAGAAGTTGTGAAAAGACCTCAGAAACCGCCACTCTGTTTAGTGGGAGAAATAATGTAATCCTTCCAAGAGAGAACATAAGAAGAGGAAGAAGTAAGAATGTTAAGAAAAGAAGATCTGAGTTGTTGATTTTCGAAGATGTAGTTGAGTGGAAGATTATGTTGAGTGGATAGATAAAGGAAATGGGTTTTTGATTCATAGAAAACCAGGACTGCGAAGCCGGGACTGGAGCTGAAGCCGAAGCAGTAGTTGGGAGTCAAATATATGGAGCTGCAAGGTTTTGGGTGGAGCCGAAGTTGAAGTTGTAGTCGGAGCCGGGGCCGGAGCAGGAGCAAGGCAACTTTTGCGGTGAAGCCGAAGATGAAACTTGTTAAAAATTATTTTTTATTCTAAAATAAAGTGGTTGAGAGCCTGATTTGGAACCGAAGTCAGAGGCGAATAATTTTAAAATAATAAAGACGGAGACGGAGACGGAGACGGAGCCGGAGTTGGGGTAAGCAAAAAAAAAAAGCTGCCAGACCTTCAACCCTGTTAAAAACAACGATGTTTTTCTTGTCCCAACCATAGATACGTGAAGGATGAGAGCTCAGTTTCTCCAAGACCATCATCCTGTCATTAACAATTTACTGTTAGGTGGGTCTGGTCCCTTTTCAAACTGGAAGGAATATGATGGGTGGAGTAAAAAATAAAGAAAAGAAAAAAAAATGGTAGTAGATCAGATACCTGAGAAATACCGGTATTAATAAATTTACAAGATGAACGGCGGTCGTCTACAGCAGTTGGGTCTCCAAGTGGCGGTACGCGGTACCCCGGGGGGTACGCTGAGTTGATAACCTTGGGGGTACGCCAAGAAGTAGGTTCACGATCACTTGCGAGTGTATGATCTTGTATCAAGTCGATATATATAATATATATATATAATATATATATATTTATATATATATAATATTATATATATATATATATATATATATATATAATATATATATATATATATATATATATTATATATATATTTATAATATATATATATATATATTATATATAAACTCCGGGCAAATTTAATGCGTCACTTCCGTAAATTATAAAATTTAAAACTCTCTTCATATTGGGAAATGTAGGGCTAGGGTCAGGTTTTATTTGGTTTCCATAACTAACTCGGGGAGTGCTTGCACAGGGTCTATAAATGTATAAACCCGTATGTAACGACTGTGTGTATGGAATTAAACGCATAAATAAAGAAAACCAAAAAAAAATATGGATATGTGATTTTATTAATCACAACAATATTCCTAACAAATTACAATTGAAATCGCAGCATAAAGGGTGTCTCATAATGGGTTTGTCCCCCTCTGGCCGCTTCCAACTTCCTTCCAAGCGATTCGCATTGATGAAATGATCTTGGAGATGGTCTCCTGCGGGATGTTGTCAAAGTGTTTGCAAGCTCCCTAGTGTGGACGGAGCATGTTCACGGGCTCGAATACGCCTACCCAACAATCCCAAACATGTTCAATGGAATTCATGTCCGGGCTCCTCACAGAAATGGCCAGGAGTCTGATCCCTAACCTGTTGTAGGTACCGTTGGACGGACCTGTGCAGTGTGCTGTGTAAGCGTTGTCATGAGAGTAATAAAAATGGAAGCCAAACAAAGGACGCCGAAAGGCACTATAATACTCTTGGAGGATGCTTCCGCCATACCTTTTATCCGTTGCGCTCCTCTGCTCACGATATGCAATGCGTGCAAGCCCCAAACAAATTCATGCCCACACCATCACAGAGTCACCTCAAAAAGGAATCCTTGGGGAGATATTGCAAAGGCAACAAAAATGTCTTCACTTCACTCTCCAAAAATTCGCTAACACGTTCCATCGGGTTCATGTAGTTGAACTCAGACCGACTCATTTAAGTGTCCAATCTCCATACTCTTGTGAAAAATGAAATCGCAACCCGATGCCCCCTGTAGGAGAGGGCCGATGGCAGACCTTCTAACACGTATTCCATGTTCATTCAGTCGTCTTCTCACTGTACGCTCGGAAATGAGCACATGTCTGACCTCACGGAGAAATCTGTCATCTCTCTCGGACGACCCTGACCATGTTGTCTACGGTTGCTGCCAGTCTCCCAGAACCGACGAAGGATTCGGTTAACCGTCGATTGGTTTACCCCGAGTTGTTGAGCCACCTGTCTCTGAGAATGATCTGTTTCCGACAGTGTGATAACTCTTATGGCACGTTCCTCTTCTCTGACGATGTCTTTCCATTGTGTCAGACTTTGTCAAGCTACGACTTGCAGCATAGGGTTTGTTTTCGTTAGTTGATTGTGTCTTACCAATCTTGTTCTCCATGAACATACTTTCGGGATTTCGTAATTTGTTTGGTTGTCTTTATTATGCAATTTAGTTCCATACACGGTGTAGTTACATACGGTATCATTCCAAAGTTAGGTATGACCGCAATAAACAAACCCTAGCTCTAATTTCCAAAAAATGAAAAGGTTTACATTATTGTGTAAACGGGTGATGCATTAAATCTTGTCCGCAATTTCAAATATATATATATAATATATATATAATATATATATATATATATATTAGTATATTATATATATATATATTATATATAATATATATTATATATATATATATATTTATATATCTAATATATATATATTATAAATATATAATATTACAGGAGTATAGGGGGTACAACATAATTATTTTCGTCTTAGGGGTACGCGGTCAAAAAAGGTTGAACACCGGTCGTCTCAGCAGCTGCTATATAGATCGGAAGGAATGGAAATCACAGAGGTAATAGACAGAAGGAAAGATACCGAAATAGGAAAGTTTAGAAATTAAATCTTTGAACCAAACTCTGTCAAAACCTTTCGACATGTCTAGCGCTACGCTAGACAAAAGATGCATCGAAACTTCGATGAGATGAGAACCAAGGGTCAAAGAGAAGGGAAACCCACCCAGTCCAGGATTCATTACGGAACTTATACTGGGGATCGGAGTAACATTTTCAAATCAGTATTATTTCTTACTCCGAACTATTCAGTTAAAATATGTAACAGTTGGCAAATATTTTAAGGTAATTTACTAATTGCTATAGTATATTACTACTATTGCAATTTACTTTTATTTATGCTATTTATATTTCGATTTATATTTATACATAATAGCTGCGGTGATGTTGATGTAATGTTCTTATACTTGTATTACTGTATTCTTATAGGTATGACTTTGTTTAACAGCCTAAATGGGGCAAATAGAAAATTTCTCATATATATAAATATATATATAGTATATATATAATATTATCTATATATATATATATATATATATATATATATATATATATATATTCTATATATATATATATATATATTATATATATATATATATATATAATATATATATATATATATATATATATATATATATATATATATATTATATATATATATATATATATATATATATATATATATATTATATATATATATATATATATATATATTAAAGTTGCTACTATATACGTAGTTGAAATATTATTAGTGTTTTAGCACTTAGGACCGACCGGGGCCCCGGCCCCGGCCCCGGCCCCGGCCCCGGCCCGGCCCCGGCCACCGGCCCGGCCGGCCCGGCCCCGGCCCGGCCCCGGCCCGGCCCCGGCCCCGGCCCCGGCCCCGGCCCCGAACCACGGCCAACCCGGCCAACGCCCGGCCATTTTTAGCCGACCCCGGCCCCCGCCCCGGCCCCGGCCCCGGCCCCGGCCAAAAATCAGGAAAAACCGGGGTTTTTTCTACCGGGTTAACTGTAAATTTTACCACTAAATAATAGAGGGTTAAAAATCAAACAAATAAAAACCAGGCCTGGAGCTGAAAGAGCTTACTTGTGATGGCAAAATTATATTTTAATTCCACAATTAACTCCTTTGTTATAAATTGAAGCAAATATAGATATGTGAGTTTAGATGGAATAACATTTTTTATTTTTTTTTGTATTTCTAGAATGAAACTTTATTTTTCAAATTAAGGAAATTATAATTTTTCCGAGATTTTTTAACATAAAAATATTTGAAATTTGATATATCAAACGAATTTGGAAAAGGAAATAAATATAATTGTTAAATATTAATGTATTTATTTATTTAAAGTGAATATCTTCAAGAAAATCAAAAATTTTCCGAAATCTCTACTTCAAAATTATTTGCGTAATTGACTTAATACATATCTATTATATTTATATATTATGTATATATATAATATACTATATATATTATATATATATAATATATATATATATAATATATATACTATATATATATATATATATATATATATATATATATATATAGCTATATATATTACTATAGAGTGGACTAGCCCTTGGATTTTTTTTTTCTGTTATTTTTTACTGTCCACTTCATTTTGTTCCTAAATATACACAAAATAAAAACATTGTTTAAAGGAACACTTTTTTTTTTTAAATGAAATAATTTTAAAAAAGGAAAGCTAATTTTCGTCCCGACACGCAAGACCCTCTTCAGGCTAAGGGACTGGATTTTTTTCTTGATCTTCATCAGTTCAAGTGTGTTTCAGTTGGTCTGCTATTTTCTTTTCTTCATGGTGTTGTTGAAATATTTTGATGTTTTCAGATATTCATTTTGTATAAAATCTATCTTAACTTCACCGGGATGCTTATTGTAGTTGTTACTATTATAAATGCAAAAGGATTCCATGATTTTGCGATGGTTCGGTGTGATTAATATTTCTGATCATCTTTATCTTGTTGATATTGATAGAGTGTCCTGTGTTACGCCTATGACTTGTTTAAAGCTGAATTTATGCGGTCCTTGTGCAGGTCATCTGTATGTTGAATTTTTCTTCTTCCTTGCAAATCTATGGTTTCACCTATCTATGTATTTATTGCAAGTATTGCAGGGGATGTGATATATACAGCTTTGGGGGAGAATTTCTTTTCGTTTTGGGGGTTTGAGAATGTTTTTAAGGTGATGTTATTTGATGGAATGAGGGTAATATTTTTGGTAATATTTGTTTTAACGAATATAATGGTAATTGAGGAATTGGTAAAAGGAGGTGTTGCTATTTTTTCGGGGGAAAGGTGCTATAGTACCTCATTTTTGCTTTGTTAAATGCTTTTGTGATGAAAAACAGTGGGGACCCCATACTCAGGCCGAAAGTTTGTTTGTAATATTTGCCATTAAAATGAAAAGTTATGTTGTAATGAGAGATTGACCTTCCCGTTTCATATATTAAAACAGCTCATTAAATCTCTCATTACAAACAAAACTCTTTCATTTTAATCTCAATATTACAAACACAAACTTTGGCCTGAGTATGGGTCAGCCAACTTGTCTCCCATCTCCGTAAACAATAATATATGCGAAACTAACAGAATTTTTTCAATATTTTACCCCACCCTTTATAACAATAGTTTATGGATTAGATATGTAGTGACATTTTGTCTCCCTCCCTCACAGCACCAACCCTAATGATGTCCTAAAACTATATTAACTCTATTCATCCTTCATTTCAGTATACGATAGAAATGTCTTCCAACAACTCTATACCCCTTCCTCGATACCTTAATCACATGGAATAACAATTACCTGCAATTTACTATATATAGAAAACCAACATTCGCACCAAACCATATACATTGGCTATCTAATCATTCCCCAAACACAAAATTAGCTGTTCTGTCATCTCTATTTCTCCGTGCTTTTCATATGCTCTCCCCTCTTCTAGCACAAGAGGAACTAAATACATCCACAATACTTTCAAATCACTTTACTATCCTGAGTTTTTCATCACAAAAGCATTTAACAAAGCAAAAAAGAGGTACTATAGCACCTTTCCCCCGAAAAATAGCAACACCTCCTTTTTACCAATTCCTCAATTACCATTATATTCGTTAAAACAAATATTACCAAAAATAACATCACCTTAAAAAACATTCTCAAACCCCCAAAACGAAAAGAAAATCTCCCCCAAAGCTGTATATATCACATCCCCTGCAATACTTGCAATAAAACATATATAGGTGAAACCATAGATTTGCAAAAAAGAAAAAATAACATACAGATGACCTGCCCAAGGACAGCATCAAATTCAGCTTTAAACAAGTCATAGGCGTACACAGGCCCACTCTATCATATATAAAACCATTATAATGACTGAGAATTACGAAATTATCAAATCACACGAACCATCGCGAAAATCATGGAATCCTTTTGCATTTTTAATAGTAAAAACTACAATAAGCATCCCGGTGAAGTTAAGATAGATTTTATACAAAATGAATATCTGAAAACATCAAAATATTTCAACAACACCATGAAGAAAATAGCAGACCAACTGAAACACACTTTAACTGATGAAGATCAAGAAAGAAATCCAGTCCCTTAGCCTGAGTCTCGCGTGTCGGGACGAAAATTAGCTTTCCTTTTTTAAATTTATTTCATTAAAAAAAAAGTGTCTTTAACAATGTCTTTAACAATGTTTTTAATTTGTGTACATTTAGTAATAAAATGAAGTGACAGTAAAGCATAATACTAAAAAAGAATCCAAGGGCTTCCTCTCTAAAGTAAATATATCACTACGACAAAGTAGTTCTTAAATATATATATATATATATATATATATATACAACATTATATAATATATATATATATATATATATATATATTATATAATATATATATATATATTATATATATATATATATATATATATATATTATATATATATATATATATATTAATATATATATACTTTAATACATACATATACTTATTCTAGAAAATCAATTATTTTTTATGAATTTCGTGCAAAAATAGTTGTTTAATTGAATTAATGAAGCGTATTCCTTTTTTTATAATTTAAATTAATTAAATTAATTAATTTTATTTAATTTTCATCCTAAGTTTAAGACTTTCAGTGTTTTTGACATACATTTCTAATTTGGTAACCCCGGCCCCGGCCCCGGCCCCGGCCCCGGCCCCCGGCCCGCCCCCGGCCCCGGCCCGGGGCCCCCGCTCCGGCAAATTCCCGCCCGGTCGGTCCCTATTTACACCCTTGAGAAAGTTTATTAGACTATTGTTATTTTTGCACTCACTGTTGCTGTATCATATTGCGGAAATTTAAACTTTTATGCAACTTGATAATTTTATTACATATAGTTAATTAGGAATTAAAAACTTATATTAAAATGGTACTGTGATTAGTACTAACGTTAAAACTCATTGAACACACATTTCAATAGCTTTCGTTGTGATTAACACAACCTTATCAATTGATGTGTTCTAAAATAACTAAAATAGGATTTCAAAATAATTTTATACATTCAATAGATTTTCGTTTTGAGCGGCGACATAGTCTTGCACTTCCAGGAGTCGATGGTCTGGCAACCTACGTAGTCATTTTTATTTTTATTCAAATTTGTTTGGTTTTGAAAATAGAAAATCCACATGGAGAAGAACAATGTTCACATATTTATATACATAATTGAGATACACAGATACATACGTTTGAAGGATATAAACTCATAAATTCTCGTAAATACACCAAAAGACTATGCGCATGTGTGCGTGCGCAGCCACAGTTATGACCACATACATGCAATAGGATACTAACAAATTTTTAATACATGTGTAAGCTTATCAATAAAATCGATTTCTGCACACACATCAATTCGTACACACCAGATTTTGCAAATACATAGTGACGAGGCAGAGTTTAATTCGTTTTATGGGAATTTTTAAATATATTGGAACAGGTATATCTCCGACCCCGAAAAATTAATAAGAGAGAAAGTTAGTTTTTGATTTTTTGGTTGATGTTTTTGATAAGATGTGAGTGAGTGTTTATTAAGCTGTTTAGAAGAAAATCAATTTTAATTTCACCGGGGATAATATTAAAGTTTTTGGTGGAGATAATACAGAGAGATTCTATGAGTTTACGGAGGAGAGGGTTGGAGGTTTGATGTAAGGGGGTCATATTGTTTATGTGTATTTTATGATTTAGTGACCTACGGTGGGATGTGAGAGAGGAATTAGTATTGTCATCTATTAAGTCTTGTTTGTGTTGTTTTTGTCTCCTGTCAAAGTCATTTGTTTCACCTATGTATAGTCTGTTGCAGTCGTGGAAAGTTTTGGTGCCTCAAATGCCTTCGACAGGAGACAAAAACAACACAAACAAGACTTAATAGATGACAATACTAATTCCTCTCTCACATCCCACCGTAGGTCACTAAATCATAAAATACACATAAACAATATGACCCCCTTACATAAAACCTCCAATCCTCTCCTCCGTAAACTCATAGAATCTCTCTGCATTATCTCCACCAAAAACTTTAATACTATCCCCGGTGAAATTAAAATTGATTTTCTTCTAAACAGCTTAATAAACACTCATTCACATCTTATCAAA
>JABUQX010129611.1:0-2500 GCA_015478945.1 Trachelipus rathkii
ACTCCATTGTACATAGAGTGACGTTCAATTTTTTTCGTTGGTTGCCAAATCTTAAAAATTTGACCTTAGGACTGTCCTTTTATGCCAAAGAAAATATATTTTTATGGTAAACTTATAAAATGTTATATATATATATATATATATATATATATATATATATATATATATATATATATATATATATATATATATATATATATATATACTATATATATATATAAATATATATATATATATATATATATATATATATATATATAAATATATATATAAATATATATACCATTTTTTAAGCTTTTTATAAAAAATATTTTCTTTAGCAAAAAAGGAGAATGTCAAGGAGAAATTTTACAGATTTTGCAAGCTTGGGAAAAAAATCGAATGTCTCAGTCTATCTTGAATAGGGGGGGCATTTATTGTACAATACATTGCTAGTTCCTTTTTTTTTTTTTTAACTAACGAATACAATACCCGCAACCTAGACCGCAGAGATGGCAGGAGTCGTGGTCTCTCGGCCTGCCGGTGGACGACGGGTGAATTTCGTACCCCCTTTGTCCCCCGTCGGACAGACACAGGTAAATGGCTTTTAATACGTAAATTGTTTAAAAAATATAACAAAATATCAGCTCACTTAAGCCAGCTTTTAGAAATTTGAAGCCATGGGAAGATGCAATATATATATATATATATATATATATATATATATATATAAATATATATATATAAATATCTATATTTATATATATATACATATATAGATATATAATAATAACTATATATATATATATATATATATATATATATATATATATATATTAAACTTTTTATTATATATAGTACATTCTGTATCACAAATACACTTTTGAGACTCTAAAATTAACTTATAGTACATTAAAAAAGAAAACAAATTGATCTTATCAGATATTACGGATTCTAAATCAAACACGTCCATCCTGAACAAAGGTGAAATCCTATCTAGTTTAAAACCTTTATTTTTAATAAAATACCGAATCTGTACCCTAAATAAAATGAAAAGGACAAATCTGGCAACATCAAGTTTAAAACCAAATATGTCACTCTATGTAAAATTAAACTATATATATATATATATATATATATATATATATATATATATATATATATATATATATATTTATATATATATATATATATATATATATATATATATATATATATATATATATAACTGCCTACCTAATATCTTACTATATATATATATATATATATATATATATATATATAAATATATATATCTATATATATATATATATATATATATATATATATATATATATATATATATATATATATATATATATAATTTTGCTCCGGATAATAAGTTTATATAATAACATACAATAAAGGCATTTAAACACACCTACTTTGCTAGTTTACAAGTATTTCTACTAAGTATTTGAAATTTAAGAACCTTAAGAAGCGTACCTTTCAGACCGTGCACTAAATTACTTGCTTATGCTCCTCTCTACCTAGTGTTTTCAGCCGGAGTATGTTTGACTAAGAAATAGACTTGGTTAAGAATTAGACTCGGTTAAGAAATAGGCTTGATTAAGAAATTGACCTGGGTAAGTAGTAGACTTGGTTAAGGATTAAACTTGGTTAAGAAATAGGATTGGTTAAGAATTAGACTTGGTTAGAAATAGACTTGGTTAAGAAATAGACTTGGTTAAGAATTAGACTTGGTTAAGAAATAGGCTTGGTTATGAAATAGACTTGGTTAAGAAATAGGCTTGGTTAAGAAATAGGCTTTGTTACGAATTATACTTGGTTAAGAAATAGGCTTTGTTAAGAAATATACTTGGTTAAGAAATAGGTTTGATTTCGAAATAGGCTTTGTTAAGAATTAGACTTGGTTAAAAAATAGACTTTCACCTGAAAAAAGTGAAATTCTTCTAATTTTGTACCAGATTTTTTGAATCTTAAACTTTTGATAATTTAATAAATTAGTTATATTAATATTCATTCTCCAATATATTAAAATTAATAAACTATTGTATTTCACAATTAGTTATAATGAAGAATCTTTTGATTTTTTAATTAAACAGTAAAAATTCCAACTTTTATAAATGTATTTCTTAAACCTAAAAGATTATCTAAATTGAAAATATATTCTAATATTTTTTATTAATAATTTGATTTTTATAAACTTTTCGGTTTTGAAATAATTATGCAAGCTACAAAATATGAATAAATAAATGTATTAGTTTTATACCTTCTTTGAACAGTATTAATAAGTAAGAAAATTTCTTCACAGATTTTGTTTTAACAATTTTTCTGGCAGAAGGTAGAAATTTTTCCTTAAAAGTTAAAATTTTTCCCAAGTATTTTATATTAATTCAAGTTTATTAAATGAAATTATCAGATTAAATAGATTTTAATGAGTTTACCAGCTTTTATTTTGACATTTTTCAAGAGTTCCCAATCTTTTTACCTCTGGGTACGACTTGTCCAATTTGAAACA
>JABUQX010129611.1:10000-12500 GCA_015478945.1 Trachelipus rathkii
AAGAGCGAGGGTTCCGGAGACCCCCCCGAGGGGGGGAAAAGTCCAACCCGTCGCCCTACCACAGGAGGCGAGAGACCCGCGACTCTTTGCATCTTTGCGGTTAACCCCCCTTGGGGTATCTTTAGTTAAAAAAAAAAATAAAATCCTTTTTTTCAAAAAATTCCTTTAGCTGATTCTAAATATGTTATTAGTTTTCTTGTACCTATCGTAGTTTTGTATAAAAAAAAAAAATTAAAAAAAAAAGCTAAAAATTATTTTTTTCATTTTTCCATTACAAATTTCATACGCTGATTCCATATAATGTTATCAGTTTTCTTGTATCTATCTTAGTTTTCGAGATATCTGCGGGTAACTTCTTTATTTTCACCATTAATAAAATAAGTAATAATAAAATAATAATAATAATATAATAATAATAATAATATATTAATAATAATCAATATAGAATACATAATAATAATAATAATAATTAAATAATAATAATAATAATAATAAATAAAAATTAGTTATCTGAAAACATTTAACAGCAGCAATAATTCTTACGTCACTAGAAATTAATTAAATAACATTGGTAATCTTAAAATATTGAATGATAAGCTTTTGTTTCACTATATTTATATATAAATATTATCTTTTAATAAAAGGAACATATTTTTTAAAATAATTTTGCTTCTTAATATTTATATAAATAATTTGGAACAATTTATCACAATCCTAAGCCAAATCTTTAGCAACATTTTAGTACGTTTTACGTTCAAGTACTTTTTATTGCTTGCTTATCTGAAATTGCCGTCAACAGTATTTAGTAGGACATTTTATAGAGTGTTTAACAGATGTCGTGTCCTATAATTAATTTAGCTCTAGGGACTTCATATAATAAAAAAACAGAAAAGCTGTATTGGAAACCTTTTTCGCGCTATTGAATGGATAAATAATCGAGACAAAAGTCTATACATTGTGATACGGAGTCTCGACTATATATACGGATAACTACCGACTTTAAAGAGAAGTTCCATAAATATATATATATATATACTATATATATAATATAAATATATACATTAATATATATATACTATATATATATACTATATACCTATATATACTAACTATATATATAATATATATACTATAGTATATATATATATATATTATATACTATATACTATTATTATAATATATTATATATATATATATCTAATTATATAATATATATATTATATTTATAATATATATATTATATATATTATATATATATATCATATATATATATATATATATATATACTATTTATAATATATATATATATTATATATATATAAGTGTAATTTAACTATAGATTAACATTTTTGGTGCTGTTCCTCTTCACTTGACTGAAAATTTATGTCCTTAAATAATGTTGGTGCCCTTGGTATTTATTACGAATTATAAAAATAAAGATAAGAATAGAAAAGAAAGAAAAGAAAAGAAATGAAAAGGAACTTCACTGTCAATCTATTATTTTTAAAAATGCTTTTTTTTTTATTTTTTGTTTTCTCTAATGGCTATCGTCCAGAAGTTGATTGTTTTGCTTATAATTAATGTTTTTGTTTTTTACTTTTTTATATTTTAAATATTTATTTCTTTTTATTTTAGGTTTTTTTTGGATACAGTTTAGATAGGTTAGGTTATAGGTTAGGTTAGGTTAGGCTTAAATGAAGGGTGTGGAAAATCTATTTATTGCAATAGCTTAATGACATTTCAAAAATTTCATAGATTAAATGATATATATGATATATATAATAATAATACTATATGATAATATACTATATATATATATATAATATAATAAATATATAGTATATATATATATATATATATATATATATATATATATTATAATATTATATATATATATATATATATTATATTATATATATCTTAGGTAAAGTTTGGAATGTGATACGATATATTGGAAAATCGAATTAATTATGATATCAAAAATATATATTTAAAATATTATAAATTTTTAAAAATAGCATTTAAATATTTGTTTTGGTGAAGCTCGAAAAACTTTTTATTAATTTACTTTTTTTGTTTCAGAATTAATAATTATTTATATATATATATATTATATATATATATATATATTATATATATATATATTATACTATATATAATATATATAATATATATATATATATATATATATATATACTATAATATATATATATATATAATATCTATATATAGTCATATAACTATTTTATAGACGAGAGAGAGCAGAGAGAGAGAAGAGAGAGAGAGAGAGAGAGAGAGAGAGAGAGAGAGAGAGAGAGAGAGAGAGAGAGAGAGAGAGAGAGAGAGAGAGAGAAGAGTTAGGTAACTATTTTTTCTTGTTAGCTTAGGTTAGATTATTTTTTTATTGTTGCGTTATGCTTATGTAAATTATGTAAGGTTATGTTAGATTATTTTTTGAATTGTTACGTTAGATTATGTTAGGTATGTTAGATTATTTTTT
>JABUQX010129611.1:27500-30000 GCA_015478945.1 Trachelipus rathkii
CTCCGGGTTCGGCTCCGGATCCGGCTCCGGCTCCGGATCCGACTAAGGTTTCTGTACTAATTGAAAATTGTTCAACACGTCTTCTGGCAATACATTTTTTGCCTAAAAAGATATTTTTTGAAAAAAATTAATACCCAGGATCCGGATTCTGCAACATTTGAAAATTGTTCAGCAAGTCTTCTGGAATAAATTTTTCATCTAAGAAAATTATCTCTTGAAAAAATTTATACCCAGGATCCGGCTCCGAATCTGGATCCAGATCCGGATCCGGACCCGACTAAGGTTTCTGCACTATTTGAAATTTGTTCAGTACGTTTTCTGGCATTAAATTTTTCACCTTTAAAAAAATATTTTTTAAAAAAAAATCATACCCAGGCTCCGGCTCCGGCTCCGGCTCCGGCTGCGGCTCCGGCTCCGGCTCCGGCTCCGGCTTAGGCTCCGGCCCCAGCTCCGGCTCCGATTTTACTTTCGGCTCCGGATCTGACTAAGGTTTCTGAACTATTTGAAAATTGTTCAGTACGTCTTATGGCAATAAATTTTTCACCTAAAAATATTTTTTTTTAAAAATTCATACCCAGGATCCGGCTCCGGATCCGGATATGGCTCCGACTTCGGCTTCAGATACGGATCTGACTAAGGTTTCTGAACTATTTGAAAATTGTTCAGCACGTCTTCTATAAATAAAATTTTCACCTAAAACAAATATTTTTCGGAAAAATCATACTCTGGCTCCGACTCCATCTCCGACTTTGAATCCGGCTCCGGTTCCGAATCCGGATCCGATTAAGGATTCTGCACTATGTGAAAATTGTTCAGCAAGTCTTCTGGCAATAAATTTTTCATCTAAGAAAATTATTTCTTGGAAAAAATTATACCCAGGATCCGTCTCTGAATCCGGATCCGGATCCAGACCCCGACTAAGGTTTCTGCACTTTTTGAAAATTGCTCAGTGCGTCTTCTAGCATTAAATTTTTCACCTAAAAAAAATATTTTTTGAAAAAAAATCATACCCAGGCTCCGGCTCCGACTTCACCTTTGGCTCCGGATCTGACTAAGGTTTCTACACTATTTGAAAATTGTTTAGCACGACTTCTGGCAATAAATTTTTCATGTAAAAAAATATTCTTCGGAAAAAAATTTATACTATTGCACCGGCTCTGACTTTGGCTCCGACTTCGACTCCAGCTCCTTCTCCGGATCCGGATCCGACTAAGGATTCTGCACTATTTGAAACCTGTTCATCACGTCTTCTGGCAACAAATTTTTTATCTAAAAAAAATTTTCTTGAAAAAAATTTATACCCAGAATCCGGCTCCGAATCCGGCTCCCGCTCCGGATCCGGATCCGGATTCAACTAAGGTTTCTGCACTATTTGAAAATTGTTCAGCACTTCTTCTGGCAATAAATTTTTCACACTAAAGAAATATTTCGAAAAAATCAAAACTAACGGCACCGGCTCTGAATTCGGCTCCAACTCGATACCGGCTACGAACCTCCGGATTTTGGATCCGACAAAAGGATTCTGCAACTAATTTGAAAAATTTGTTCATACGTCTTCTGGCATTAAAATTTTCAACCTAAAAAATATTTTTTGAAAAAAAGTTTTGGAAATGACCCAGGACCCGGCTCCGGCTCCGGCTCCCGACTTTCACACGCTTCGGCTTCCGGATCTGACTAGGTTTTTCTGCTCTAAATTTGAAAAGTTGTTCAGTACGTTCTTCTGGCATTAATTTTTTCACCTGAAAAATAACTTTTAGAAAAAAAATCCTACCCAGGATCCGGCTCCGGCTTCGGCTCCGGCTCCGGCTTCGGCTCCGGATCCAACTTCGGTTTCAGCTCCGGATCCGAATAAGGTTTCTGCACTATTTGAAAATTGTTGCAGCAGATCTTTCTAAAAAAATATTCTTCGAAAAAAAATCATACTCCGGCTCCGGCTCCGGCTCCGGCTCCGGCTCCGGCTCTGACTTCGGATCCGGATCTGGATCCGGATCCGACTAAGGATTCTGTACTATTTGAAAATTGTTCAGCACATCTTCTGCCAATAAATTTTTCATCTAAAAAATATTATTTCATGAAAAAAAATTATATCCAGGCTCCGGCTCCGGCTCCGGCTCCGGCTCTATTTATTTGACTGAGTAAAATCAGAAGAATGAGCTAGAGGTTGATAATATGAAAAAAAATTAGATATTCTATAATTATAAATAAAACATTTTTTGATCCTAAACCTGGAATTGCAATTTTGACTGGAATTGAAATTTTTTAGTTCGACACCTCTTTAAATAAATTTCTGTATCTAAAAAACCATTTAAAATTTTTAAAAAATAATTACACTATAATGTTCAGGAGGAATTTTTCTACTAATTTATATAATAAAAAAAATGTCAAAATTTTGATTTTGCTTTCAAAAAGTAGGGGGTCTAGTTATGAAGTCTCCCCTTAACACTAAAAACTTCTCAATAGGTTCCAAATTGCGAAAATTAATACTGGGAGAGAAAGTTCT
>JABUQX010129612.1:0-23732 GCA_015478945.1 Trachelipus rathkii
CAAATAATTGGTTAACGTATCGACTTCTCACAATTCTGCTGAAAATCTTGTAGGACTCTGGTCTTCCGCCACTTCATATATATATATATATATACATATATATATATATATATATATACTATATATATATATATATATATATATAATAACAACTTTATCTCATAACTTAACTTCTCATATATATATACCATATATAACATATATACCACTACATATACACATATATAACATATATGTATCGGTATTATATATATGCATAATAATATAATAGTAACTAATATATATTATATGTAATAATAATATATAATAATAGCATATAACCAATAATATATATATATATAATATATGTAGCAATAATAACAATAATAATATAATATAATACTTAAATAATAACCAATAACATATATATATATAATATATATATAATATATATATATATATAAATAATATATATATATATATATAATAACTATAATATATATATATATATATATATATATATATATATATATATATATATATATATATATATATATATATATAACATATAACTTTCATAACCAACATATCACCGCTTTTTCTGCTACTCTATATATTCTTTTCAGTGGATCAATTCAAGCCTTTGATATATATCTTTTACCAGCCAAGAAAAATAATAATTATATTTCTCCGGCTCCGGCTCAGCTCCATGGCTCAGCTTCGGCTCCAACTCCGACTATAGTTTCTGCACTGTTTTAGAATTGTGCAAGGCTTTTTCACAATAAATTTTTCAATTACAAAAATACTTTTTAGAGCTTGTAACCACAGGAGTGTCCAGTTTCGTTTCACACTCCGGCTTTTTGAGCACTCCAGATCCAGCCCGCTGGGATCCACAGGCTGGTTTGCCACAATTTGAAAATTCTTTTAGCATGTCTTCCAGCTGGCAATGCACTGCGTCAAAAAAAAGTGTTATGGGAAAAAATTCATACCAGAGATCAGGCTCGTTTCCAGAGCTCGGATCGGATCAACTAAGGTTTCTGCACTATTTGAACGCGTTGTGAACAAAGCACGTCTATTTCGGCAATGGTGCCATCTAAGTATTTCTTGAAAATTATAAACGGGATCTGGTTCTACTAAGGCTTCGGTTCCGACTCCGGATCGGATCGACTAAAGGTTTTGAACTATTGAATTCGGTCAGAGAAGATCTTCTGGCAGCCATTTTTCAGCTTCAAAAATATTTTCTTGAAAGAAATATTTGAAACAAATTTTTTATGCCCAACTCCGGATCCGGATCCATCAAAGGTCCCTGCACTATTTGAAAATTGTTCAAGAACATCATATTTCAAATGAATTTTTCACCTAAAAAATATTTCTTAAAAAATCGCCCAGGACTGCGTGGGTTCGGATCAGGTTCGCCCACGGAGGTTCGGCTCCGGATCGCTCCAGATCACGACTAA
This sequence comes from Trachelipus rathkii, assembly GCA_015478945.1. Classification (NCBI taxonomy): domain Eukaryota; kingdom Metazoa; phylum Arthropoda; class Malacostraca; order Isopoda; family Trachelipodidae; genus Trachelipus; species Trachelipus rathkii. Next base: position 1,437 of record JABUQX010129612.1, read on the forward strand.
GATTTCTGAACTAATTGAAAATTGTTCAACACGTCTTCTGTAAAAAAATTTCACCTAAAAATATATTTTTGAAAGATTACCACCCGGCTCGGCTCCGGCTCGGCTCCGGCTCGGCTCCGGCTCCGGCTCCGGCTTCGACACCGGCTCCAAGTTTGGCTTCGGCTTCGGATCTGACTAATGGTTTCTGCACTATTTGAAAATTGTTCAGCACTTCTTCTATCAATAAATTTTTCACATAAAAAAAATATTTTCGAAAAAATCATATACTCCGGCTCCGACTTTGACTCAGCTCCGACTCCGAATCCGGATCTAAGGATTCTGTACTATTTGAAAAATTGTTCAGCAAGTCTTCTGAATAAATTATTTATCTAAGAAAATTATCTCTTGAAAAAATTTATACCAAGGATAAGGCTCCGAATCTGGATCCGGATCCGGACCCGACTAAGGTTTCTGCACTATTTGAAATTTGTTCAGTACGTTTCTGGCATTAATTTTTTTCCGGCTCTGACTCAGCTCGGCCTACTCCAGCTCCGACCTCACTTTCGGCGCCGGATCTGACTAAGGTTTCTGCACTATATAAAAATTGTTCAGCACGTCGTCTGACAATAAATTTTTCACCTAAAAAAATTTTCGAAAAATCATACTCTGGCTCCGACTCCGACTTTGAATCCGGCTCCGACTCCGGCTCCGACTCAAAAGCAAGATCCGATTAAGTTTGCTTTGCACCTGTTTGAAAAATTGGTACAACTGGAAGTCTTCTACAACCCAGCTAAGTGCTATCATCTGAGGTCATTTCTTGAAAAATTTGCGTGCTTTGGGATCGTCTCGATTCGGATCGGATCCGGACCTGACCGAGTTTCTTTTTATTTGAAACCCGTGTTCAGTGCTTCTTCTGGCATTACATTTTCACCTAAAATCCTGAAAAAAATTCATACCAGGTTCAGCTCTGGCTCCGGCTTAACTCGTATAAGGCTCAAACTTCACCTTTGGCTCGGATCATTCAAGTTCCTACCACTATTGAATTGTTTAAATGACTTCTGGCAATAAATTTTCATCTAAAAAAATATTCTTCTGAAAAAAAATTATACTATTGCACCGGCTCCGACTTCTCCGGCTCCGACTTCGGATCCGGATCTACTAAGGATTCTACGCTATTTGAAACCTGTTCAGCACGATCTTCTGGCAACAAATTTTTTCATCTAAAATTATTTCTTAAAAATTTACTATGGCTTCGACTCTGCTCCGGATCCGGATCCAGCTAAAGGTTTCTGCACTATTTTAAAATTATTTCAGCACTTCTTCTGAAGCGTAGTTTTCACCTAAATAATATTTGAAAAAAAAATCAAACTACGGCAGCGTCCCACTTCGGCTCCCACTTCGACTCCACGGCTCCGACTCGGATCGGATTAAAACTAAGAAGGATTTTCACTTTATTTGAAAAATTGTTCGAGTACGTCTTCTGACATTAAATTTCCACCCACAAAAGCAATGTTTTTAGAAAAATTCTTACCCAAAGCAAAGCCGCTCCGCTCCGGCTCGGCTCCGGCTCCAGCTACGACTTCTGCCTTTGGCTCAACCGGATTCGACTAAGGTTTGCCGCCATGCCTGCTAAAAGAAGAATTTCAGTGCGTCACTGGCATTTAAGTTTTCACTACAAAATATATTTTTTAGAAAAATCATACCAGGATCGGTTCGGCTCCGGCTCAAACTTTAGCTCCTGCTCCTGAACTTCGGCTGCAGCTCCGGATCCGACTAAGGTTTCTGAACCATTTGAAAATTGTTCAGCACGTCTTCTGTCAATAAAATTTTCACCTAAGAAAAAATATTTTCAAAAAAAAACCATACTCTACATTTTGGACAGGATGCCGGTACCACCGTCGATTGAAGCGCTCCTTCCAACCCTTCAAAACCCATCCGGTTAGTAAAGCAGGATTTAAGCGCGTTCAGCAGAATCTTTTGTGGCAGATTTTTCATCTAAGAAAGTATTTTCTTGGTATACCGGGATCGTCTCGAATCAGGATCCGGATCTAGGATCAGCAGACTGGATTAATGTTTCCCACTATTTGAAAATTAATTAAATTGCAGTCTTTATGGCATTAAATTTTTCACCTAAAAAGTATTTTTGAGAAAAGAATTCAAATACCCAGGTTTCCGGTTCAAGAAGCACGCTCCTGATCCAGCTCCGCAAGCCGGCTTTACCTTCCAACAATTAAATGAATTTGAGCTGGCGGCTTTTATAGATCAGGCGCGTTTTATTAGAATATTGTTTATGACTTCTCTCAATAAATTTTTCATCTAAAAAAAATATTCTTCTGAAAAGAGATTTATGCTCTACTCTGGCTCCGAACCTGCTCAGCTCCTATTTCGGATCGGATCGGATATTTAAGTTCGCTGCACTATTTGAAACCTGTTCCAGCACCTCTTCTGGAAGCTCGGTGCTGCATCTAAAAGAAGTAGCCGTTTGAAAATGGTTTGGCAGATACCAACCTCATTACGCTAAATACAACCTTGGCTAATACGCTTTCTTTCAATCGCCAAAGTAATAAGTGGGGACTTTGGAGATAAGCAACTTTCGCAACAATGGTAAATATTTTTCGAAAATCAAACTGACTTCGAGAAACCCACTTTGACTCCGCTCCCAACAGATTCGGATCGACTAAGTTTTGCACTATTTAGAATTTGTTCAATTATCTTCTGGCATTAAAATTTTCACCTGAAAAAATATATTTTAGAGAAAAAAATTCATACCCAGGCTCCGGCTCGGCTCCGGCGCTCCGGCTCCAGCCGGCTCCGGTTCCGGCTCCGACTAAAGGTTTCTGTACTATTTGAAAATTGTTAAAGTACGTCTTCTGGCATTCAAAATTTTCACCTAAAAATATATTTTTAAGAGAAAAATCATACCCAGGATTCAGCTCCGGCTCCGGCTTCAGCTCCGGCTCCGACTCTGGCTTCAGCTCCCAGCTCACAACTTCAAACTTCAGCTCCGGATCCGAATCAGGTTTCTGCACTATTTGAATATGGTGGAGAAAATCTTTTCCAACTCGCTTACTGCCGAAAAAAATATAATATTCCGGCTGCAAAGCGCTGCTCTGACTTCGGATCCGGATCCGGATCCGATAATGATTCTGTACTATTTGGTGTTCGGCACATCTTCCTTCAGTAATTTTTGCATAATTATTTCATGAAAAAATATTTCAACATCAGTAGTTTGCGAAATTTCCTTAACAAAATCATGTAAAAGAGCCTTAGAGCATGTTGGATCAATTGGTGGCAAACCAATAATATGATTGGATCGCTTTACAATATCTTCCGAAATTTCTGTATATATCTTTTCAACTTTGTAATTTGACATTTTAAAGAAGTTGCTTAATATTTTTTCTGAAACAGGAAGAGAAATATTAAATTTCTAAAACAGTTTAGTACAGCACTAAAGGATGACAAGCAGTAGTGAGTTGGAATCTGTTTATGCAAACTGGTATTTAATTTTTTTTTCTTCAGGAAATCATGAACTCTTAACTGCATAATATTGTTATCATTAATTTATCTATATGGTTTATTTATTTCAACTTTATTTATGTTTAACTTTTAATTAATTTTAAATAATATTTTTAATTTAAAATTTTTATCATTGTATATATATATATATATATATATATATTTATATATAAACGAACAAAGACCTAACGAACTTATAATATATATATATATATATATATATATATATATAATATATATATATATATATAACTGCTCTATCTTTCTTTATAACAATATATATATTTATATATATATAATGAAATACTTTATATTCGTAAATGGAAAATTTATTTAGAATACATAAGAAATAATAATATCAACACGTAGAAAACTGATAAAAATAATATATATATATATATATATATATATATATATATATATATAATAATAATATATATATATGTATATATAAATATATATGTATAAATATACTGCCTAACTTCTTTCTTAATATAATATCAATGTATATATATATATATGTATGTATATATATATATATATATATATAATATATTTATATATATATATAAATATACTTCATAATAATAGTTTTAATAATAACTAGCATATAGACACATGTGTATAGATATATATATATATATAAATATATATATATATAATATATATATATACATAATATAACTTTCTTTATATAATATGTATAAATAACAATAATAATATATATGTATGTAATATGTAGCAATAATATATAATGGCAGTATGTACTGCTGTAACAATACTCTTATATCTCATATATATCTATATATATATATATATATATATATATTGAGGAAGTTCAAAAATGCTAAACCTCATCCGGAATGCTTTTGCAAAATTTGCAAATCCAACAGTGCAGAGTACAAAGTACAAATTACCAAGTACATGTGTCATTAGAAAACTGCCAATTTGCAGAAGTGCACTACACCCCAAATTGCTCCAAAAATGTGCAAATCAGGAGTACAAGTACAAGTACTTGTGCTTGAACTAACCTGGTAGGAACGTAATAAAGTTCAAATCATTAGCCTCGTTGAGTTTCGTTTGTCATCTCGTTAAAAGCAAGCAGAACCACAGTAATGAACGAATAGAAGGTATTCGACATGTTGGAGTTGGTTGCACGAGTTCTATAATGAAGAGTAGAAAGAACTCTACAGGAATGTTGGGAGTAATACGGTAGCAAAGGTTATTGTTCTGAGAAGATGGACGTTTTCTCATTTAAAAATAAATAGCCATGCCGAAATGAAGAAAATTACCATGATAATAGACTCAGTAAGAAAAGCAGCATTAAGTATGTTAGACAGAAATAAAAAATGCTTATTCAGGAGGTTTTTATCTGTGATCTGGAATTGAGTTCAATATGATTTTTAAAGGTGATTTTAAAAAGCAGGTTTATTAAGTAATGGTATGATTAAAGAACACTTGAAATAAATGGGAACATTAAATTTGTTTAGTTTTAGCAATTTTACTTTGACTTATATTAATTGATGGATTTGTAAATACATCCATATTTCAAAAAACAAATGTTATACACCAAAATATCTTGCACAGATGGAAGTGGTTGCCTTTACTGCATCAGTGAAGCGAAAGTAGTACATAATATTTAAGTGGGAATGAAATAGACTAATGTTCAAGAATCAAAGATATTCGTGATTGGAATTAAGGGAAATTACGACATAATCTATCTTTGAAAGTATTTTTGTATATGAAAAAAGTTCTCAAGTAGTATATACGAATGAGTTTAGGGATTGAAAAAAAACTATAAACAATAGGAAAATTGAAAGTTCGACATAAAGCTTTATTTCTTACGAGTTAAACTGGCAAAAAACAACTGATATCTAGGACGAAAAATGATTCTAGAGTCTTCAACAGAAGTAGAGTGGGAAAGAGAATCAGTCCATAAGCTTTATAAGAATTTAGATTCGAGGAGGGATTAATTGTAACGGAATATTAAGGAATAGTATCGACTATAGTCCATGTGAAATAAAAGAATTCATAACATTCTTCTGATGTGAAAGGTAAAATAGTATAAATGAGTAACTTTGAGACTTCCCAGCCGCATTGGTCTCAGAAAAGAAAAGGAATATAAATTATATAAAGCTGTCTTTTGGTTAGCCAGAGGATAGGCATCCAGAATACTCCTAACATTTAAGATGTTCTGCAAATAAATATTTACAACTGCAAAGAAGGTATCTAATAAGTTGATGTACTTTAAAAAAGAAAAGGAGAGATGTAAATTTTGAGTGTGGCTCCTTAAATTGTCAATGGATTGGAAAGAAAAAGTATAGTTTGTGTGCTTAATTTCATCTGATCTGAGAACTTCAAAAATTATAAGTTGCCTTTGCTAGAGTGCTCTGACAATGCTTCTATTTATCCTGTGCTTAGATTGTACATCGATATCCATTGCTTTTCCGAATAAGGATTGCAGGAATTTTTCATCAATATCTAGCAATCCGCGTATATATCGGAGAGTCCTAGTGTTATAAGTGGGATAAGAGTTCATGGACAGGTCATTTAACAAAGGTTCTAATTGAAATGGAGCATGTGTAGCATACATACCTAATATCTCCAATTGATAGAGATATGTTTTTTTTGTCCTATAAAGAATTATTAAATCTACTTAGAATCTCTTTATTAGTAATTTTAAAAAGAAGTGCAAGAAATGGTTAATATAATGAGATGCTGATAGTCAAGACGAGAAAACTCTCTAGGGTTAAAAATTCAAAAGAATCTAATTTTCCTTGAATAAAAGGAAGGGATGGATCTTAAATACTTTTAGTATCCGTATAACAAGACGTAATATTAATGTAAATTTTTGGAAGGGCATTGCAGTTTAACGCGAAGATCTAAATAGCCGGATTTTTGTCATTACTGTCATATTCATAATCAGACGAGGAGTGAAAGAAGAGAATGTGATCTATTTTTCAGTTTAGATAAGAGAAGAATTTAGGCTAACCAGTAGAGTTAGGGGATGAATAAACAAAGCAAATGAATTTAATCATAGATTAGCAGGGCAGCCTTATTTACAATATTACTTAGAAAGTATCTCTGAAAAGAGGAATTTATCTACGAAAGAGGAAATACTTAAAATTAACATAATTATTTCATTCCATTCTCCAAAATACATATTTTTTTCCATTTTCGATTTTTTTTTCTACTTTTATTTCTTTCCTTACAATATCTCATATTCAATACTGGACAACTTGGCTACTATCCTATAGAATAGGACAATGAATGGAATGAAAAATTTCACAGTCGGCAATGAGTTTTGGGCTAGGCGAGGCCAGGTGTTCTATGTAGGTATAGTTGTCCTGAATGCGATGATGTAGTCGAAAATGATGTCACAATTGTCTGTTATGGGTCATTACTGAGTCATGCTTGAACACGAAAAAATCTGACAGAAAATATATAATGTTCTCTTCAGAAATTTTGTGAGTATGCTCCGCAGTTGGAGTTGTTTTCAGTGCAAGGGTTTGTGTGTCTGTGTTGTTGGTCTTTTTTAGTATATATATATATATATCTTATATATATATATATATATATATATATATATATATATAATAGTTTATATATAACAATATATATATATATATATAATATATATATATAATATATATAACTCTAACCAACATATATATATATATATATAATATAATATATATATATATATATATATATATATATATATATATATATATATATATATATATATATATATATTTATAACGCAAAAATGTTAATTTAGTTTGTTCAGATATATATTTAAAAGTATGAGTACCAAACGTGTTTGTATAAATTCTCGGGTATCTTTACTACGTATGTGGAGAATATACCTGAAAAGTCAACGGAAACCAATCACTCAATTGTTTGCGAAACGACGCAACATTATTTTAAGTGTGCGTTGGGTGACCAAGATAAGCCATGGGCTACACATAACATTCATTAGATGTTATGTTAAATTAACCCAGTGATTAAAAGGTGAAAAAGCGCATTTGCCTTTTGGAGTGCCGATGTATTGGATGGAGCAAAGAAATCATATACAGGATTGCTACTTTTGTTTAACAAATGTATGTGGCTTCAATTTCAAAAACTAAAGCAAACATTGACTATTCGACAATTAACTCAGCCAGGAGACCAGTCCTATAATGATGAGAACCTACCCTTGATTCCTATAGCACCAGTTTTTGGAAAGGGGTTTGCTCAGATGAAGATTTGTTGTTTGACGCTCTAATGCTGGAGCATCGAGTGCTGCAGATATGCCATATATGATAGAAAATGCAACACCCCACATGATTACGCAACCGGAGCTAAATGATTTAGTACGAGACCTGCATTTGTCAAAACAGCAAGCTGAAATCTTAGGTTACGCCTGCAGGAGCGGAATTTGTTAGATCAAAAGGTTAATATTGACTCTCTAGAAATAGAAATAGGAATTTAAAATATTACAAGAGTAACTTATGTGTTCATGTTCATTAATGGACTTATGCGTGAGCTTGGTATTCTGTATTTAGATGGTGGTAAGCATTCATAGACGCTTTAGAAACTAACCTAAAAGCCATCTTATTTGCATAACTAGACGTTTCACTCAATTCCGGTTGCGCATGTTGTTGGAATGAAGGAAGCCTATGAAAGTATGTCCGAAATATTGAAGGCTATTAAATATTATGACCCCACATGGCTTATCTGTTGTGATCTGAAGAAGTTGTTGGACTCCTTCTTAGTCTACCCAGGGAGGATTCACCAAACACTGTTGTTTTTGTGTTTATGGGACAGCCGGGATACTAAACAACATTACGTACGAAAAACATGAAGAGAAAGAATACATTACCCGAGCAAAAAAATAATGTTAATTATAGATCCTAAGCGAGTTATTTTACCATCATTACATATTAAACTTGGATTGATAAAGAATTTTTTTGTGAAGGGCATGGATAAGGAAGGAGATGGATTTAAATATTTATGTGACGTTTTTCGCGCTGATAGCACTATTTGAAAGAGGGGCGTTTTCACGTCGGATCGCAGATTCGACAACTACAACGTGACCCCCCTTTTGACAAGAAATTAAACCATGATGAGCTATCTGCATGGAATTCTTTCAAAGACGTTATTACAGGCTTCCTTGAAGGAAACAAACAGTTGAAAATGGCGATCGTATAAATGCAGGAGGTTCTTTGTAGTTAATTACAGATCTTTATGACTGCAAATGTCACTAAAAATACATTTTTTACTTTCTCATCTGACATTCTTTCTACCAAATCTCGCGGGGCAGCAAGCGATGAACAAGGTGAAAGATTCCGCCAAGATATACAACAAATGGAGAAACGGTTATCAAGACAGATGGGATGAATCATGATGAGTGATTACTGCTGGTTTCTAAAAAGAGAAGACACTTCAGAACATAAAAAAAGTGGTTATCGAAAGTTCAATGTGGCACAAATTCGGGAAAATTAAGGTAAATATATCATTTTTAATTTTCATGTGGTAATGCATTATACATACATGTTTTATTACTCATGACATCTCATAACTCTAAATTTGACTATAAAATTAGTTAATTACAGTAAGTTAAATAACAATAATAATATATTCAATTGTTACAACATACGAATATTTGGAGGTATTATACCTTAACTTTGGATGCTTGTAACTCAAAAACTATACGTGATACAAGAATTCTAAAAGCATTTTCGGAATCTGCATGAAAATACGTATAGGGTTTCACCTAATTTTATTTCATCTAATTTTATTATTATATTTGTGTATAATATTGGACATGAAGAAAATATAAGGTTAATGGAAATCAAAGTATTTAGTTATTATTATCATTATTATCAATACTGTCAGTCAGTTTGTATTCCAGAGTCCATGCAAAATTTACTGGATATTACTATAATTATTTCTTTTAAAATTTTATAAGCTAATATAATTTTCTATTTGTTTTGTGTGGAGCTCCAATTTTCGAATGAACTATTTCGTTAGTATAGCCATTATTAGTCAAAGAATCGGAGGATTCTGGAGGGATTATTTCATAATCATAAGTCGGTAAATTATATATAGGGGTAGATAGTAAAGGGAGTAAGGCATTTCTAACATTTCAATTTACTTGAAAATAAAGGGTCTAATTAGAGGGAGCGCAGAACCCTAAATCATCTGCGTAAATAATAATATTAGATACGCCAAATAAGGTGAAAGAGCGAAAGATTTGGTAAAAGACTTTGCTGTATATGATTTCGAAACATGGGAATTAATATATTAAGAGTCAAGCAAAATCTATTTTGATTAATTTCCTTCATACTGTACAAAAATATCGTCAGAACATTGTGGTGTAAGCTGAACTTATATCACAAGTATAAAGAATCTAACTAAAAATTAACCTCTGACACAAAAGATTTTTACAAATCGAACCCCGTGTCCTCGTCCGGTAAATATGCGACAAGAGATATTACTAAGTATAATATTAATATAGAAATAATATATATATATATATTAATATAATATATAATATATATAAATATATAATAAAATATACATATATTTAATATAATAACCTTCCTTTCATACCACTTAATCACTAAATGATAAACTCGGACACTTGTTCCAGAGTTGCTCACCACACACCAAGGACTGTCCCACTCACAACCATAACTCACTCTTAGCTACTTACTTTATTCCCCACGTTTAAACACACCCCTGCCAAATCCTCTACAATCTGTCAAACTCTCCATTTTCTCACACAAAACAAATAATCGCAAATAATTCAAGGGCACCCTCCACTCTCCTTCATTCTCTAGGTCAATTACAACACATTCCCCCCTGCATCCCGACATCTAATCTTCATAACCCCATAGTATCAGTGTCAATTTGAAGGTCCGGAACATGAGAATTTGGAATCCAGGAATTCAGATTCCTGGAACGAAAGTACTAATTGAAATCCTGTAATTCCAGGGTTTCTGGAAAGTAATTAGTGAAATCCGAAATCTCCAATTTCTGGAATATATATATATACTATATATATAAATATTATATAAGTAATAATAATATATAAATATAATATATATATATATATATATATATATATATATGCTTAGAAAATACGTTCATGCAAGGGAAAATATACACTTATTTTAACTTTGCTTTAGAATTAATCATATATATATACTATATATATTAGATATATATTTAAATATATAAATAATATATTATATATATATAAACTTATAAAATAAATATAATATATATATATATATAATAAATAAATTTAGACAGCAATAAAGAGACGTACATGCCGAAAATATATATATATCGGACAAATACATGCGTAAGTAAATTCTCCCGCCAACGCTTAGCCCCGCCCACAGACAGTGCTGGTGATCACGCTCCGTCTTTAACGCTGCATCAAGACATTTAGAAAGAGAGTTTTAGGAATGTAAAGAGAGAGAGGGGAGAGAGAAAGACAGAGAGAGAAGTAGTAAAAAGAGGGGAGATATAGACAAAGGCCTGGGAACCAAGACACACAAAGACGGGATAAAGATATAGTTTTAATCTAAAAAATAATTTCGTTAAAAAAGAGGGGAGTTATAGACAAGGAAAACAATAACATCTACTAAAGGGTAAGGATCAAAGTCAATTACAACGTAAGAACAAAGCCTGGGAACCAGACACACAAGCCTTGGAAAAAAGATCATTATCTTGAAACAAGAAAAATAACCAGGTGCAAATCAACCTCTGGGCAGAAGAAGAATTAATATTCAGACACATTGCCCTCTGAGAGGAACTCGAACAAAGAACAAGAAAATTTTTTTATTTAAATATTTATAACTAAGCAGAAAAAATCTTGCTCACTCATCAAACAAAATTATATTATTAATTATATTATATTAATTAATTATTATATTATTATTATTAATGTTATTATTAATATTATATATTATTAATATGTTATATATTATATTATTTATATAATATAATCTACATTTTTCTTGCAGTATCATCAACTATTCAACATAAAAAGGGCAAGAAAAGCAATAGGTTTTTTCCTTTTTTTTCTTTTTTTCCCATTTAATAAATAAAAATACATTAATTTGTACAAAATACACATTTACTTACAATATATAATAATTCAATATATATAAATAAATATATAAATAATATAAATATGCATAAATATAATAAGATATATATATACATAGGATTTGTTATCATATAGGTTTTCAAGAGGATATATGTAATCCAAAGGTTAGTGAGACAGTGTTATAAAAGAGCCCCTTTGTAAAGTCATCTCACTTCTTTGTTCCTTTTCGACGAAAACTCACTTTCTTGTACGCAAAAGGGATTACTTTCTATATCGACCCTTGTATCACAACGGTTTTACTGACTTAGCTAGATGAAACCAATATAAAGAGTGGAGTTCTCTTTTTCCGCATTTGTTTAATGGCAATTGCTGTTAGGTCACTATCTTTTATCGCAATACTCTTCAGCACCCATAAGCCATTCCCGCACTTTGTTTTCAACACGTTCTGACTATCTAACATATTCACCTACTGGTCAACATATTGATAAATACAGCTGCGATTACCAATTTATCACTGGGCTTCAGAATATGGCGATGGTGCCATTAGGTTTATAAGCCGAACAGCTAGATTAGCCCCAGTGCAAACAAACGTCGCTGACACAAGCACCATTTCGTCGGTCAACCCCCAAAACTTCATGTTCGGGTACATGTCACGTTTGCTACAAAGATGCAGCTACAGGTGTCCAATATAAACCTTTGCCAATGATAGAGTATGCTATAGGTTTGACTCTGCATGGGATGTAAGTGAACGCTGGCGATATAGAGTTTGTAGACCTTAAGAGGTATTATGACGCAGAAGCAGGTATCATCAGAAACTATGTCTTTGCCAGCAACCAACTACATTTTCGATTCCAAATCGGCTTGCTTAGCCAATGCCCAGACATCAGCGTCCTAGACAAATATTTCTGTGGAAGGTCGCGTTCCCCATTTTCCCCAAAAAAAAGACATAACGTGCAAGGAAACGGCCCCTGATTTTCTTGATATTATTCCCTTTCCTAGTAAACAACCTTCAATTCTTTCCAAAAGCTGATGAAAAATCAAGTCAGAATCGCTGAGACGTGATCTTCAGGGAAACACCTGAAGCCTCAGTTTCATTTTCGGAATATCACGAAGTAGTCCGGTGTGAACAATACTGATCATTGGTGAAAACCCAGATTTCGAAAGCTCCTGGTAATCTGTAAAACTTCAACACCCATTTTAGTCGCAGTTGTGTAAACACCTAATCCACGGGACTGTCATGTGGAGTACACAAACTTGATCCTATACCCCCTTGGACATTTTTAATATAGTGCGATTTACAGATACTCCCCCCCGTAAAACAATGTTTGATGAGGTAAAACGCAAACGTAAGCCACCCCGAATTTTTTATCAGGCATGTTACAGATATATTCAGGAATCCTCCTCACTTCCGACAAGTTTCTCAGGGATGCCTGTAGGAAACTCTTGAGATTTTGAAAACAGCAAGGTACACGATGTGAAAATCATAATAAATTTGGTAAAGGCCGTCTGTGGGAGGGAGTAATCATATTCAGCAGTTCTGTACACCGCGTACACAGCGTCACAAATAGATCCTGATTGGCAACAATCGTGCCTACATTGACAACTCTCAGAACTCTCCGTACCGCCTCTCTTCAGGGTCAACGGTGGAGTAAACTTCACAGCACTTCATCCTTTCATTTTTCCATCGCATTCATACTTTCTTAAAATTTCAATCGACGCTTGAAGATTCTTCCTGCAGCTAGCCATGGAAGCCGCAAGAAAGGATGGGGAGGTAGTCGATGTCAAGATACCCGCCTCACAGCTCTGATGCCATGCCAGATACATCCATGGAACAAGTACGCTATGCGTTTTTCCATGGGTCTAGCACCGGGCAGAACGCAAGCCTCATCCATTCCCCACTCTGTAATTCCTTGGCTTCAATAATCTTGGTTGTCACTTGAAGCTGTCGAGGTCAAAGCACTCCACAATGGGTAATAATAACAACAGACTCGAACCCATCAGGATGTAGGTATTTTTCTTAAGTTAAACACGCGCGCCCGCACGCCAATGTGACCAGTATACTTCGTCATAAAGGCATCCTACAATACTTTAACGAAATATTTTGCTCACGTCTCGATAATATGAGGCAACAGAATCAAGATTTCAAAATGTAAAGACAATAAACATAATGAAGCAATTGTACAACATCCGTTAAACTCATGAAAACATTGTCATGAACATCTTTCGATTTTTCAAAACTGTCGTAAAATTTCAAAACATCCGTACACAATATTTAGTGCAAGTTTGCTTTGTCATAACTCTCTATTTCGAATAAAAGTATACCACGAAATCCTCGTTTCTCTGCCACATTCCGATCAGTTTCCATCTCGCTAGCAGCATTGGCCAACATATTACCATCTAGGGTAGAAATCTATATGAGGAAAACTTTAGCTACATCACCGTGTCAAGCCCCATACATTTGGAAAACCTGCTTTAAAGCACAGGGATGTATAGAGAGTATTTTAATGTTCAATAATGCTGGACTATCATAGTGATGAATTGACCTGTTTTACAGGTTACAGAAAAACAACTACAACGCCGCTCTCGCTAATAATTTACTGAACACAAATGCGTGCCAAATACCCCATTAACGACTGCTACTATTAATTTCGCTCTTTCTGAATTTTTTGGAAAAATTGAATAAATAATTAATTATATGAATTTTTCGACTGGAAACTTTCAAATCATTGTCAGCCATCAAATCCAAAAAAGGAAATTCCGTGACGTTATTCGCATTTTCCGCACTGTTCGTTTCATTCATATTTTGCTGATTTATAGAAACCGCATGTCACAATAGGGTACGGTACATCAACAACGATTACGTCACTTTACAGTCCTGTTGTGGTTAACTTTTTCCCATTCCATAAAAAAGTAAACATTTTCTTTCCTGATATTTTATTCCTTTCTTCTTTTCAATTGTTTCATGAAACATTGAGGCCCTTTATTCGGAAATACTGCTCACCCGTCGCACACTCTGCAAATCGTGTTGTATTCACACAGTCAGTTGAAATGTCCTTATCATCATCTCTTGATCACATTCACACTCGCAAAATTTTTATTTCTTACATACCATGTGGTTTTGTTTTCTATGGTTCAAAAACAAACTTCGTTTAAAAAAAGTTACGATTACAGTCAGTACCGCAATCTTAAAGAAATTGATCAATCAACCTTCCCCAATTCAATGTGAGACATTATATTTTATACATCACATCCTGGGTAATGAAAACCATATTGACCAAAGCTGTAACATTGTCTAACAAAAAATGTTGTCCCTTAACTTCTTAGGATCCACCAACCTATTGTTAATGATTTATCGCGGAAGAGGGTAAAGAATAATGAGTTATTGAGACGGCACCCATTCAGTATAACAATCTGTCTCTGTCATTTCTTTGGTTTACTAAACCCAATCGTGCAACCTATCAATCTTATCGTTTCTGAACAATACCATGCATTTTAAACCCTTCTATTATAGCAAATTTTCGGCAGTTAAAGGGTCTCAAAGAACCTGTACTGATGGCTATTTCTCCCCAATTTTACTATAGTAATCATTAACATTACTACTTTTCGGTTACAGACTTTACCACATGAGCTAAGCTTACAACTACATCCAACGCACAATCCCTATCATACCTAACTGTCCAAAAAACGTTTAATAAGATAGGGTGATAAAATGTAATTTACCAGGTATAGGGTCCATTTCCTCAGTATGCATAATCCTGAACTGTCGGAATCGATGAAATCGCTGAATCGTTCTTTACTCAGACGCAAAGGCCCTCCGTATCGGGTGCACAGGGGGTGACACTAAGTCATTATATCTTTACATTATGGGCAAGGGTTGATGCTTGGAACGTTGGCGACCCATCCGTGAAGGTAAACCAAAATCTGCTGTATTCCATAGTTATCCTTTTTTAAATGTTAAACATACACGAAACCCTTCTAAAGCATCCTCAAATCAGACCTCGCCTGAAACACATTTCTCTCATTGACCCTGATCTGTACCGAGAGTGTCATAACTCCGAATTCTCCAACAGAGACGCGTCGTGTGTTTTTTCGCAAAATTCAACTAAAATCTTCATACGTCATCCATTCGTTTTCTTTGTTATTCTGTAAAAGAGAATCAACATACACATCAGGTTCTCATCAAAGACCTAGTAGACCTAGAACTCATCATCGAACTCGATTTGTTTATCTAACCACACCTAATTAACTTATAATATCTCGAACATCTTCTACTTTATATAATAATTTATCTTAAAACAATAGGATAAAAAAAAGTATTTCGTAAAAATTACACCTTACCCAGCCACTGGGACAGTCAACAAGGATCAACACCATCGGGTAATCTCTGTATCGCACTTCATTCCGCGGGTCTGCCACGATCCGTGACCCCATGCACTCTTTTTTACATCGACGATTTAAGACACGTAGCACGCGTCAATTACGCCTCAAGGGTAATCATGTCTCGCGATTTCAATATATCAAGATGAAGGATCGTTTTTTTGTTGTTGTTTTTGCTGCTGTTGAACCCTCCTCCTCCCGCTCCTGTTAATCCACTAACTTGGGAAGTAGCAGAAAGTGAAAAACTGTAAAGTAATACAATAATAATATATAATAAAATAAATAAAAATAATAAATAATAATAATATAAAATAATAAAATAATAATAGTACTCAAATAATGAATTAAAAATCTAATAAAATTAAAAAAAAATAATTAAAATAAACAAAATAAAAGTAAAAAAAAAAAAAAAAAAAATAAATAATAATAATAATATAATAATATAATTAAAATATAACGTTAAAATTACAATAAACATACAAAGTTTCAATTTTCAAATAAATAAAGCACTTTCAGTAAAATAAAATTTCGAAGGAAAAAAATTTAAAAAGACAATTATAAAATTTTCAAAGAAATTAGTCTGGAACCCCTGCTGCAGAAGTTAAGAAAAGAATTTTAAGCAAGAAAGTTTAAAGTTTTTCGGGAAATAAAAGACCATCTTTTTGGGGATAAAATATTTAAATAAAATAAAATAAAACAAACTTACAGCGAACATTGCATGAGTTGCATTTTCCAGCGTTGAAATATGAGTTTGCATCACTGTGATTGTACAGTTATCGATAAAAACAGAATTAATAAAAATTATGATTATATTAATTAATTTATATATATTATTTTATAGATAATAATTATTAATGATTTATGAATATGATTTACTTATTATATTCTTTTAATTTTAATGTTATATTTAAATTACTTTGTATTATCATAATGGGTTTACTACTTGTATAAAATAAAATTAAATATATATATAGATATAATATAATATAACTAAAATAGAATAAATATATTAAGATTTAAAGATATAAAATATAAATAATAAAATATTATATATAGATTATATACCTAAAATACATTATATATATACTATATACTAATTAGCAACTTATATACTACGATATATATATAGCTATAATGAATATATATCATAAAAATATTAATAATTATATCTAATTTAAAATAAATATATTACATGATAAAAAACTTCATTAAAATTTACCTTAGAAAAATTCATGTTTAGATCCCACTGTACATCTCTTCGTAGTGGCAACGATCTGTAAACTATGCTTGTAATAGTTCCTAAAAACCCGACCTTCGAGCACTCCTCGAAAATAATCTGATTCAGCATCTATCAATCTATTTTTCAAAGTATATACGATGTAAAGTCTTTGGAAAATATACAGGGTCATAAAATTATTATCCTTGAACGATTGATGCATAAACGAACGAGGATATAGCAGAAACTTTCACGGCTTACTCTCATCATTTAAACGTTACTGTGTTTTTTATAACAAAATATCTTTCATCAGAATAATATGATGATGTATCTTTAAATACACAATATCAATTTTGTTTCGCAAAGCAGAACTGAGTCGATAAATAAGTACAAATCAAGTTCTTATCAAAGAAGAGAGTTTCTAAAGAATATAAAGAAGTCCTCATTACCCCAGTTATTACTGTGATCTTCTCAGACTACAGGGTACTGCACGTACAAACACTCCTAAGAAACTGAAATGTCTACATCCCTGAATAACAATGAGCAAGACAAACAAACATTTACCTGTTATAAAAAACTACAGGAAATCAAGTAAAGCTGAAAACGTAACAACCAAAATGAACATCATCTTACCCGACCGTACAAAATATGTCTTAACTTATAAAAAAAATGTCCAATACAACAAGACCTCAAAAACATAAAAGCTGAAATAGCAACATCTAGAAAACTACGCGCAATAAAAAGAGAATTACAGAAAAAAAACTGATACAACAGAGACCTCCTCCTCTATTATTCCATGTAATCCCTTTAATGCTAACTAATTAACAACTGTCAAAACAATAAAGCATAATAAAATAATAAAAAAAAAATAATAATAATAAATAATAATAATAATATAATAATAATAATAATAATAATAATAAAATAATAATAAAATAAGACAAATATTAATAAATAATAATGAAAAGTAGTGTTTCCCATTTAAATTACGAAAAATAAATAAAAATAAAAGTATTACTTATACACAACAACAACAACACAAAACAAAACACAAACAACAACAACACAACAAAAAAAACAACAACAACAACAACAACAACATCAACAACAACAGCCAACCCTACGTATAATGTAAATTGGAACAAATGTCTAATATCGAAAACGAGCTTACCCAAATTCTTAAATCACATACGGAACAACAATGACAAAAAGAAAATATCAGGAGAATTTACAAAAGCTAATAATTTTGAAAAAAAATATTCCAGTAAAATCGTAAGATCTTGAAGGACTGAACTGTTCAACTAATAAAGATTTTTAAATCTATTTAGAAAACTTTTCTAACCATGAAAAAATAAAGAAAAGCTATTATATAACACTTAAAAGTAAAAGGGATTCCGATGGCAGATTGAATAAAGGAGATCCATAAGTTCAAAACGAAGACCTAGTTCTTCGATCTGAACGTAATTAATGAAAGAAACCTATTACAGGAGGCCAATAATAAGCAAAATTAAGACATAAATTCCTAAAAAGTTTAAAGTAAATTGGACGTAGCATTGGAAAAAGGTCTATCTACGCCTAGGCAAGGCCTCGAGCTCTTCCTAAAGAGTCCTTCCCCACCCTTAGAACTATAAAAAAGCGACATGGAAGAAACCTTACCCTAACGCAGAACAAATTAAGAAAAAATGCAGGCGTGGGAAGAAAGTAAAAATGGAGGCTGAGATAAATATAAGCAAGGGTTACTTAGCCATTAGGCTTAAAGTTAGGGTATCATTAGCTAGCATTGATAAACATGAAAGTAACCTACGACGACGCAGCTGCTCATTAAATGTTAGCTACCGTTAGGCTATCATTAGAATAACAATTGTTAAACATGAAGTAGCCTAAGGAGCTGTATTTTGGTTAGGCTTATCCCCAGCACTGTAGGCAAAATTACGAATAGCATCCTGAAAGCCTCGTATAAACAAAGTAAACCTAAGGCGCAGGTGCTACATTATGATAGGCTTCCTTAGGCCTTACAGTTAGCGTTATCGTTAGGGTTAAAATTAGTAAACATTTCTCTGATTGGTCAGATGAGTTAGGCTTACAGAGTTCTCAATGCTAAGGCTGAAAGCATTCTCAGTTGTACGTTCGACTGCACGTCAAGTATGGTTTCTCTAGTAAAACACACCACAAGTTCGTGACGATATTCGTTCAGGAAAACTCACCCAAAGATAGTGAGCTAATTTTTCGACGAAAACTAGTGGTGAAGCTCTTACAGTCCTTCCACCTCATACTAACAACCGCCGTAGTCTACGTGCGAATATAATCCGCGTAATTAACGAGTAAAGGCAAATGGTGAACGAAATAGTTCATACTAGCGTGACAAATTCTGGGGGGATACCATACAAGGAGCGAAGACGACGACACGAAAGAGTACTCTAGCATCCTTTACACAACAATATTGCGAGATCATTAGTTACGCGTTGTGGAGAAACAACCTGAGGGTATATTCAGACCATCAAATTCAGCCAATTTTGATCGAAGGAAAGAAAAAATTACACATAATCAGATGCGTGAAGAAATACAAAACGCAAGCCAACGACAAATTAGATGACTAGCAAAACATGCCCACCACGTGCTATAACACGTGTATCAGAAAACAAATGTTGACGCCAACGTGCAAGTTATGGCTGTTATCGATATGGAAAAATTTACTTTTCGAAAAAGAAATGAAGACTCCTGCATACAAAATCAAGACGTGAAAATCCGAAGAGAATATGTACACCTATTCACAACAAGACTCCGTAGTTCTCCGTCAGTAATTAATATACAACAATACTGCAATCTATAAATAGCCAAGCTCAAGCTATAAATATTTTTTTTATTAAACCTTTAAAATTAATTATTGAGTATTCTATTTAAAATATGCAACACTTTAAGAGATTTAATACTTTTTAGGAAACTATTCTTCAAGAGTTGTAATAAAATATGCCACATGTTGGTAAGCCATATTTGAACTACTTTTTAATGAACTAATGGTAAGAGTTGAACACTGAAAGTTTAAGGTTAAAAAGTGCGTTTTTTTAAATATTGTTTCCTTTCCTTTTTAGTAGCTTATATATATATATATATATATAAATGAATAATAATATATATAATATATATAAATCATATATATATATATATAAGAATATATAATAAAAAATATATATATATATTTATATAATATAATATTATATATACACACTAAATGTGTTTTGTTTATAGTCGTTACAACAACAAAGGAATACAAGATTAAAAAATATACACGACTAAAACAGCTACAGTTAGGAGATTTTCAAGTTCGCTCAAAGTCCTCATTCAAATAAAACAGAATGAAAATATTTACAAGGGAGATGCTTTACCGAACATACTATACGAAAAAAATTTCCAACACGAAAAAACGTAGCCCCCTACTTTGATAATGTATGGCAACTTGATTTGACTGGAATGATAAAATACATGAGTGAAATTCTTTTTAGTGATAGATTATATCCGGTACTATGGTTAAAGGCTTAAAGATAAAAGCAAAACTGTTCCGAAGCGTAAGAGAAATATAATAGGATACAGATATCCTCAAAATGGGGTCAGAAATAAGAATCGGTAAATAGTTCAAGAACTTGTTACAGGATGATAGGGACACAATACTTCTCAGTTAATAAGCGCGGCAATGTGGAAGAGTGCAAAGAACTATAAAAGAAAGAATGCTTAGATATTGCAAGAGAAAATAATACATTTAAATGTAGGGATATACGCAAGATGGCGTATTCTAAAAATAGGTCATCATAGAACATTAAGAAGACCCCCTAAGAGAAGAACAAAACCCATCTAGTCGCACTGTACGGAAAATAAAGATAAAACAGTTTAAGTAGGAGATTATGTGAGAGTCAGGCTGAGAAAATCAAAAGGGTACAACAGATGTCAAGAGAGTTAAATAAATACACAGAGAATTCCGAAAGACGGTAAAATATATACTATCTTGAATTCAGATTAGATGAGAGTCAAATAAAAGGAAGGGTTCTCTAAGCAGGAATACAAAAAAAGTTCAGCCGAAGATAATGAATATAAAATAGAAAAAAATATAGGACTAAAGGACAGTAAAAATAACAGATGTTAAAAGTTAGGTTTTCCTGAAATTAATATATTAAATGCTAGTGAAATTAAGAACATTGATCAGTTTACCATTCTGAACAATGGAGAAGACAGATCATTTCTATTAAAGTGCCTCATGGCGCTTCCTAGGACCACTCCTGAAATAAAAGTAGACTTCCTAAAGTTATTTAACCCTTTAAATCTAGGAGACAGAATAAGAATACAAAAAAGTTTGATCAGTAAATGAACTGATGCCCTCGAGAAATATGCCGATCTCACATACACGTCTGAATTTTAGAAGTGTGAGATGTGAAAACGTGTTAAAATAACCGATAGGGACTCACGCAGCGTGCCGACAAAGATATTTTTTGAAAATATACTCGACTATTTTTCTAAACCAATACCGATGTCTAGATTTACAAAGAATTGATCAAGCCTGAATGAAAGAATTTAAGTAATTTTCTAGTTAATAAGCTATAACGAAGACAGCGGTTTAAACACTAAAGTCACAAGCTAAATAACTTAAAGATAGAGGATATTTTATTGTCCATACTTAATTGTTCGTAAATTAATTTACAGTAATTTCTAAAATTGAGAATTAACGATATCCCAACGACTCCAAATGAATTAATTCGCTATATTCCTACTATAGAAGAGTATATAGAGCGGTATGTAACAGAGAGCACCGATGATCAATACAGTTTGTGTGATCCTCAAAGATGCCAGGACCTCGGCGTAGCGTATGTTTAACACGGATAGTAGAACAATTCAAAACCCCCCCAGTAAAGTTTAACACAAACTCCTTACTGAGAGTAGTACACACAACGATATCCGAGTATAAGTTTCCTTAATGCACTATGTACCATGAGTCACGCCGGAAGTAGAGCCATAACGGTTAATAAGAAGTGTCGAAGATAACCCTTCATTCACTGAAGACAGCAGTGGTAAATACATATACGAAAGAAGTTCCAGTAGTATATAATAAAGGCTA